>JZKD02S0320507.1:474463-486891 GCA_000966675.3 Picea glauca
TTTGAGGGATTTTCTGGAGGGTTATCATCATTCTACATTTGTCTGCAGATTGGGACGTCTTGGAGCCATAGGGGATGTCTTGTAATTCAGTAAAACTCAGATCTAGGGAGATCTGAGTTCGAAACTTCTCCCACGGGATTCTCATAGCCCGATCTATATTCTTGGAGAGTTTCAGAGCATTTGGAGACCTCCTTCATTAGGGCCGAACAAGGCTAGGGTTTCAGTCATCCAGTGGGGCA
Organism: Picea glauca; assembly: GCA_000966675.3. Taxonomy (NCBI): domain Eukaryota; kingdom Viridiplantae; phylum Streptophyta; class Pinopsida; order Pinales; family Pinaceae; genus Picea; species Picea glauca. The sequence continues at coordinate 474,703 of JZKD02S0320507.1, forward strand.
CCCCATTCAATGGGAAATTCAGATCTACGGAGATTGAGAGGGATCTTGGAGATTCAGGCGCCTGGGTTATTCTTACCATCGCCCGATCTATATTCTTGGAGATTTTTAGAGCATTTGGAGGCCTCCTTCATCAGGGTCGAACCAGCTAGGGTTTCAGTCATCTAGTGGGGCACCCCATTCAGTGGGAAATTCATATCTACGGAGATTGAGAGGGATCTTGGAGATTCAGGCACTTGGGTTATTCTTACCATCACCCGATCTATCAATTGGCATATTTCTTAGGGTGATTGGACACTTTTGGTAGTAGGGCCGAGTTATTGTGGGTTTCAACCTTCTATTGGAGCGTGGCATTCTTCAGCTGGAGAGTTTGGCATTCAGATCTGCTTGTATTGATCTTCATTTCTTATTCCGCCTTTGGAGGCATTATTTTGTATTAGCATGAGCATTTTGTAGCAACTCATATCTATTTCTTGTACGACCATCTGAGGTTTATGCCAGATCGTCCATCTATTGTATTGATCTTACATTGCTCATAATAAAAAGGTCTGATCTTTGCTTGTGCTTCTACATCTTGAATATATTGTGATCTCCATGTGTTGATGAATCTTGTATGCACTTAATAACTCAATAAAGTAGTATTATTTAGTGATTCCAAGAAATAATTTGGCTTGGGATCATTACACCTACACACCAAATTCTCCTTCCCTTTGACCTCATACACTTGTGGTTGTTGCATATAAATATCTTCCTCCAAATCCCCATGAAGAAAACTTGGTTTTAAATCTAGCTGTTCAAGATGCAAATCTTCTAATGCCACAAGCCTTAAAATACTCCTAACTTAAGTCATTTTAACAATAAGAGAAAATATTTCATCAAAATCTATACCTTTCTTTTGTGCAAACCCATTTACAACAAGTCTATCCTTGTACCACTTTCTCCTTCATATTTTTCCTTCAACTTGTAAACCTATTTATTCTACAATGTTCTTTTTCCTGCAAGCAACTAAATGAAGTCCCAAGTCTGTTTAACTACCAAGGAATCCATTTCCTCTTTCATGCCTTGCTCCCACTTCTTTTTGGTGTCTACCTGCATTGCCTCTTCATAACATTTTGGTTCACTAGAATCACTCAAAAATAAATAATACAAGGAAGGAGAGTATCGTTGAAGGGGTCTACTTAACCTGGTATATATTATAAAAACACTTGTAGGATTTTTAGGTACCTCCTAATCTCGTTGTTGTACATTTTGATTTTCTCGAACCTTTGGAATTTATTTTTCAATGATCTCATCAAGAAATGTGTATTCTAGTTTTTATTTTTCCCGTTTCTTTCCATGCAACTGATCTTTGTACATTCCCTTCACATTGAATATGACATATATATTCCTAATTATTTTTTTATCTTTATAATCCCATAAGTGATAATAAAAATCATTAACACCATATCCAATAAAGGTACACTTCTTGGTTTTTTCCTCAAGCTTTGCTCTATTTTCTTTATGAATATGGAAAAATGATTTACAACCAAAAGTCTTCAAAAATTAATAGTTTACCTTTTTACCTGTCCATGCCTCCTCTGGAATTATACCATCAAAAGATATTGGAGGTCCTATGTTTATTAAATAAACATCATTATCTACAACATATATCCATAAATGTAAGGGAAAACTAGCATGCAATCTCATACTCCTTGCACGCTCCATGATTATCCTATTTATCCTTTATGAAACAACATTTTATTGTGTTGTTCCTAGGACCATATTCTCTCTATGAATCCCATGCTATGAACAATAATCATCAAAATATTTTCTGCAATATTCACCTCCATTGTCTGATCTCATACACTTCAACCTTTTTCTTGTCTCATTCTCAACCAAAGCTTTCCATTTCTTAAAAGTATCAAAAACATCATATTTTTGTTGAATGCAATAAACCCAAGTTTTTCTAGTTCCATCATCAATAAAAGTAACATAATAATGAAATCCACCAAGAGATGATACTTGAGTTGGTCCCCATACATCTGCATGCACAAGCTCTAACCTTTCAGTCTTCTTTTCTTTTCCGACTCTGAGAAATCTGACTCTCTTCTATTTTTCATAAACACAATTCTCACAGAAATCCAAATCAATTTGTTTAAGATATGGCAACAAATTTATTTTTTGAAGAATCTACATCCCTTTCTCACTCATGTGTCTAATCCTATGATTCCACATTGTTGTATCCACTCTTGTAGAAGCTAAAGAGATAGAAGAGTCAGTATCACCTGTACATAAATACAATGTACCTACCTTCTCTCATTTTTCTATCACCAATGATCCTTTGGTGACCTTCCACACCTTATCAATAAATATGGATATACAAACTTCACTTTCCAACATCTATGTTGAAATTATATTTTTCCTTAGATCTGGAACATGTTTTACCTCTTTCAACAACCATTGGTTTCCATTTCTTTTCTTTATTTTTACCTTTCCCATTCCAACAATTTTGCATGGTGCATCATCACCCAAATGAACCTGTCCAAAATCACTTTGAACATAATCTAGAAAATGTTTCCTATGGGGTGCGACATGAAATGAAGCCCCTGAATCTACTACCCAAGACTCAAAAATATTATCTACAGAATGAATCAAACCATCTTATAACACATCACCTATTACATTTTCTTCCTAATTTTTCTCCTGCTATCCATCTCTTTGTTTCTTTGGAGATCTGCAGTCTTTCTTCAAATGTTCTTTCTTCCCCTAATTCTATCACTCTATATTTTCAAATATGGATTTGGATCTTCCCTTCCTAGAATTCTCGTGGTTCCATAAGCCCTTTCCTCTATCCTTTTGTCCGCCCCTCTTCTCCATGTTTAACGCATTAATTTACATCTCACATGTTATTTTCTGTCGCATTTCCTCACTAAGGATACCACCAACAACATTATTAAATCTTAAAGTGTTTGAACCAGAGACAGAGTTACTTACAGCTATGACCAAGTTGTTCCCTCTTTTTGCCAATGAGAACAAGATTATAAGAGCCTTGGCATCATCATCAAAGTCCACTTTAACATAACTTAGTTGATTAGTAACTATATTAAATTCATTTAAATGATATGCAACAAACCCACCTTCTAACATCTTCATATTAAATAATATTTTCATTAGAAATACCTTACTCGATATCGAAGATTTTTCATACGGTTTAGATAATATGTCCATCAACTCCTTCATTGTATTTTCTTTCGAAATATTGAAATCCATCAAAGCTACCAGGCTCAGTCATATCATTCCAAGTTCCTTTCTGTCAAGAACCTCCCATTATTTATCCTTCATGGTCGTCGACTTCTTTTCTATTTCACCCATTGGTAGGAATAGATCTTTCTGATATAAATAATATTCCATTTCCATCTTCCATAACTAGTGGTTTTGGTCATTAAGTTTATCAACTCTAAACTTTCCATCTTCCACCATTTATCCCACTCAAACTAGGAACCCTCTTTTCCTACAAGTTACCTTTCGGTCTGATACTAGTTGTTAGAAAAATAGGATTGCAGAGAAATAAAATAAAATAAATGCAGAAATAAAACACAAAAGATACACAATACAATAGAGACATCAATATACATTGTTCACCCAATGTGGGATACGTCCACCAGATAAATTAGCAGGTCCTTCCTTTATTATTATCTAGCAAATGAAGGGAGAGAACCTAGAGCACACACGTTGTAAACTCCTCTTCTTTCTCTCAGAGTCTCCTCTCTTAGAATACAATATTTGCAATGATACATAGCCGCAATACATTTCCATCATAGAAGAGGGTCGTCTTCTAGAGAAAAAAAACCTAACATAAATTCTACTGTTAGATCTGCAACCTTATAATGAATGGTCCATATTTACATTGAAATTACAATATACATTTATAGGGAAAATTTTCCTTCCGGGGCTTTGCCCCCGAAGCCCCATCATGGAACATTTTCCCCCAAAAACCCATCAGGGGATCGCTTTCCTCCAGACCCCATAGAGCGGGTAACCCCCCTTTGCACTCTCCTACGTGGAGTGTACATTGTTCCGGGGTGTAAAGTCTTCATGGGGTATAAACACAACTTAAAACAAAGACCTCTAAATCATGAAGATAACCAGGCTCCACAACCAACAAGTCAATTATTAATGTTAATTGTGATCTTCTTGCTAGAGATGTTTAACTTCTCTTGTAGGTATAGTAGGGGTATATCCAATCATTGGTGCATATATTAGTAATATATTCTTATATTTGTTCCTATTTGAGATCCCACATGTAATGTACCTTATGGACGCTTGGTATGACCTGGGTTCTAATCTAAAAGGTTTCCAAAATATCCCTCAAACTATCGGCCCTCCTGGTAAACCAACAACAAAAGTTGTGCATAGACTACACGATGCAGTATCACTCAAGATAACTTATGGGAGACTGCAATATTTAGATGTATGCATTCAAAGAATGGATTGGGATTGTGATATATTCCTTTTACTCATGCATCACAATTCTTTTCCATTAATGTAAATCTAGTATTCATTCCTTAATCAACAATGCATGCATTTCGTTATAATCTACACTAACATTCATTCTTTAAGGGATAAACAACAGAATAGTAGAATAATCATTCACATTAACACAATAGGTGTACCATGGTTCACCCCACCCTAGGGCTATGTCCACAAAGATATGTCTCTTCTGTTATTTTATTCATCATTCTTCCAAATATCTTCTATGCACATTACAATATTTAGGATTACAATAAAAAAATAGGGTAAGTACCCTCTGTGTGGCGGACTAGACCACACCAGACTCCACAACTTGTGACCTAACCCTCAAAAAATAGATTATTGCGACCGAAACTATTATATCATTGAACAACCTCTACTAGACCTCCTAGCCATTTATTCATATTATTTTGTTGTCTCACAACCATTACATTCATATCCAAAACCTGAACCCTAATCATGGATAGGGTTATATACATATGTGCCACAATATGTTTCCTCCATCTTCTACATGTTGCTTTTCCTCTACATATGGAACACACTAAAAAATTGTCTTTTCTCTCCCAGAATAGGCCTGCGCTAAAAAATAAGATTTTCTCTCCCAAAATAGGCCTACACCATAGGCCCCCAACACTGACATGTGGCTCCTTTTGAGCCATACAACCTTATTTTACATTCTGGATTTTTATCTGTAACTCCTGGAACACCTTTTTCAATTGGGTGACTTTCTTTTTAACTTGTGTGATTTTATCTTCAATCTTTTCCACACTCTGTGTTGTAATGTGATCTTCCAGCATTGCTCTACATTCTTCATGTATTTTCTCTATTTTCCCCTTCTCTTCTTGCAATTTTTCTATCATTCCCTCTACTTCATGTTGTAATGGCTCCAACTGAGCTTGTCTTACTTTCTTGTCCTCCTGTGCATCCTTCAACTCTTCCTATAGGTTCTTCATTTCCTGTGCACTCCTAATCCTCTCTAGGATGGCCATTTCCTTTTGCTTATGATTTATGTCCTAAATGTGTGCAGTTATATTCTCTTGTTTCTAGTCCATTTGTTGGATTTTCTCATCTTATTCCATGCTAGTCCACATTTGAGCAATCTTGTCATATAATTCTTCCACTTCTTTAGATTCTTGTGCAATATTGTCGATGTGTGCAGTAGCCTCATTTTCTCTTTGATCCTTAACTTTTTGGGGTGTAGTAGGAATCAATTTTTCCATGAGCTCTGTGATATCCTATTTGCATTTCTCCATGATATGCACAATTCTATGAAACTTTCCTTATGGTGTGACTTTCAGCTCCTGTGCACAGTGTTGTATGTTGTTATAGACTTCTGTTAATCCCTTCTCTAATTTTTTTCACGTCTCTTCTTCTCCTCCTCCAACTTCAATTGATCACAAATAATTTGAAGCACTTGTGTAACCTCCCTCCCAACTTCCAAGTTAGTAGCATCTGTGTGAGATCTAGATTGGACTTCTTGCATCACACTTGCTGGTAGTTTTCATAGTTTCTTTGTAGGTATTTGTTCCATAACCAGCTCAAGTTGGTCTATGTACCTAATTGGCTTCTATTCTATCTCCTCATCAATTCTCAGGATCTGTTGTGTGACCTTGAAGGTGTCATTTCCCTTCACCATTAATTGAATTGTTTCTCCTTAGTCCTTATGAATAGGTGTTTTCTATGTCTTCTCAATCTACTTCATTGTAGGAATATATAACCTTTGTAGAGTATCATGGAATTCCACCAAATTAGCCTTGATATCCTCCCTTTGCACCTTTGTAGTGTGTACCACATCTTCTCCTCTATCTTGGACTTTGTCTATCACTAACTTGACATTGTCCTCTGTAATTGTGATTACTCGAGGCTTCTTATGGTATTTCATTTTACTTTGTGTTTCCTCCACCAACGTTCTGGTTGTTGGACAATTCAGAGGGGGGGGGGTGAATCAGTTGTTACCATGCTTAAAAAATTATGCTTATTTTAAACTCTTTATAGAGAACTCAATGACAATCACAATAATGCAGAGAGGTAAGAAATAGAACATTCGACATCAGTCACACATATGAAATATACAGAGAAAGATGTTTCCTGAGGAAACCCATAAAGGGTAAAAACCTCTTCTTCTTGGTATGATAAGTAATCTTTACATTTTGTAAATTATCATGCATATGAGCTCAAACGCATTGTGAGGCTACAACCTCTGTTTTGCAAGCTGCAACTTGCTGAGATCACCAACTCTTTGTTTTCTCTAGCACTGACTAGAAGGAAGCACCAACTCCCTGAGTGTTCCAACACCGACTGGATGGAAGGACCTACTTCCACTTATACAAGCACCAACTTGTTTGAGAGCACCAACTCTCTAGTTTCTCTAGCACCCAATAGAAAGAAGAACCAACTCCCTGAGTGTTCCAGCACCAACTGGATGGAAGCACCAACTTCCAGTCACATAGGCACCAACCTGTATAATAGAGAACAACAGTTCTCCCTTGCACCACCCTTCCACCCTGGTTTCTCTGGATGCAACCAGATGGAAGCTACAAATCCCTGTGTTCAAGCACCCACTTGAACCTCTGAGGACAACCATCCTCCCTAGCACCTCCCTACCGTCCTGATTATAAATATTTTCCACTGAAAATTATTACAGTAATTCAATAGTTGTCATTGGCTTACTAGGCTTATCACTGTTCTGCTATGCTTCTCTGCTCTCTTGTATCAGTGTATCTCTGCCTGCATCTTCTTGCACTTTCTAATCTTATGCTTCTCTCTACAAGTGCACCTCAACCTTCTTTTACTATCTCAACTATGAATCTTTGTTCTTTGCTTCTACTGTGCTTGATTCTCTATGTCTTATATTGATTCTATGAATTACGCCTCTTCTGTGTATTTCAACTCCTGCCCATAGCATGTTATTTCCCATGTATAATTCCTCTCCACAACAACATCCATCTCTTATATGTTCTGCGTATTTATACTATCTGTGCACCTTCTTCGTCCTCCATGCATAGTACCTCTGCATGCTCTTCACCGTGCCATGGTTCCGCTCATCGGGTTGTTCACTGCCACTCCACTTTTTCTCTTCTTTGTTCGCTCAAGCCTCAAAAAGAAAAAACTGCATCTCGCTTCTGTCTCTCCTCATCTGTTACTCATCTTTGAGTTTTATCACACACTCCACATATTGTAATTTTCCCTTTCTTACAGTTCAACTCATTTTTCCTTCGGAACAGCCAACCACGCACAGTCACTACATGTTTCTTTTAACCACTTCCTCTAAGGTTACACCTCGAATCTTCTTGGGAAAAAATGCACAGCAACCGAATCACCAACCGTCCAAGAAACATGATTCGGTTCTGCTAACTGAATCGTAACTGATCGATTACCTGTGAGGTGAGACAATAACCCTTCGATCTATATTCCAATTAACTAGCACTATTGGATTAAATCTGCAGGATTTCGCGTTTATCTCATATGCCCACTAGTTGTGATCGAGTGCTAAAAAGAATTTGAATTTTGTGATTTCTCATCTCGACATTCTTGTGATGAAGGGTCTTGACACTCCAAGTCGCGATTGTCAAGACTCTGAGATGGATCTTAGCACCACTAGCTTCTTCCCCTCACGTGTAAACCGACAGTGACCACAGGTTGCACCAAAAGGAATTTCGCAATTTCTCATATCGGTGTTTTTGTCGTGCTCTGATCTATCGCCACATGCCCCTCTTAGATCAATGATCTAGATCTTATCACAATTTTTCCACTTCACGAGCCTTCTTCATGCTTGATCAATGGTCCACAATCCTTGGTGATCTGACAGTCCAGATCTTCTTGTGATCTCGCATATCATGATTCCTGTGATGAAGGGTCTCGATACTCCAAGTTGTGAACGCCGAGATAGAGCTTAGCAATTATCTCCTTCCCTTAAGCCTTCGACAATGTGACCTTGAGATATCACCACTCTCCAATCAAATGAGCACTTTTCTCCTTTGACTTTCCAGTCAGCTAAACGATGATCTTTCACCATGTGTCCTATGGAACCAACGATCCACGACTGTCCTCGATGGACGACCAGGATTCTTTCACAGTTTTGGAGCGTTGGATGACTCTTGGCCTTATCTTCCTTGCAACTTCACCATATCTAACGGTTGTTGGTCCTTCATAATTACTCCATATCTGATGGCCTAGATCTTATCGCGAGTTGGGAGGTTAGAGAAATTCCTTCCTTTGACCTTTTAGTTAGCCAAATGATGATCTGTGACCACGTGTCCTATCCGAAGATGGATGGTCCTCCTTCTTTCAGGATTTTGTAAGACTGCTTCACCTTGCACTTTAAAGAACGTGCAGGTTCTCCTAGATCCAATGACGGTCGGACCCCACGCTCAGATCTAACGCCCGAGATCTGTCCTCTATCTTCCCGCTTGACTTATCTGAATTCATATATGATGGTCATCGAGAATTCTCAATAGGATCCAATGATCATTGTCGCTTCTCCTCTCGAGATTACACATCCTCCTGACTTGGAATAATTTCTAAGTGCCAAAGGCCTTGACCTTTGATCTGTCTAAGATCCTAAGTATGCTATCTCTCTTGAGCTTTGGTCAATGAGTTAACCTTGTCCCTGGTGCACACCTACGCACTGCATGTGACTTTGTGCTAATCCTCCAGAGCTTCTGTTGTTCCTGTTTTTCTATCGCTACACACTTTGATATTTCCATCAATGAAAAGCACACTCTACCTGTAAACATGCCAGCAATCTCCCCCTTTAGCATTGATGGAAACCCTGAACGAATGCACTAATCTGTTTGAACCTCCAACTTTAGCATCTAGTCCAGACCACTCCTTTTCTCCACCTTTGACATCAATGTCAAAGAAAACATGCTCCCCCTGAGCTGTTGCAGTATTTTTAGGAGGTATCAAATATTAAACCAGCACAAACTCCCTCTGACAGGATGGACTCTCTTATTTGAGGCCTGCAGAATATTTGTATCTAAACCAGAGTCTTCTCCTTCTGATTCTTGGACCTATTCATCTTCATCTTCAATTGTGTCCTTTGTAGCAGACTCAATATTGCTCACCTCTCTTACTGGGACTCCTTCATCAACCTTTTCTTCTCATAACTGGATGACTCCCCCTGTCACTATTCTCTCTCTGCTTATGATTATTCTCCTCCTTTCTTTCTAAAAAGATTAGTTTTCCCTGACAAGGTCTATCCTCTTGTTATCTCTACAAAATGTCATGTATATAATTTTGTACATCAGAATGTTGTTGCTGCGAATGTCATTGTCCTACTTGAACACTGCGCAATTGTAGCTTGTAATTTTTAATTAACCCTTGGATCTCCCCACTGATTTTCATCAATCTCTATTACTACAATTTCATTTTTCTTCCATGATGCATACAATCCAAGGCTTTTATGACCATATTCAATCACAAGAAAAAACCACTACAACCACTCTCATACCTGCTTTTCTTTTTCACAGACGAAGGACCTTTATCAGGTTTCTTAGGAGTAATGATTTCTTCCTTGTTGTATCCAATAGCATATTTGTCACTTTGTCATCTCTGACTATCCAAGAGCTTATCCAGGGTCATGGAGCTATTTAAGAACTTTCTTTGGGTGTTTGACTTCTCAACCTTCAAAACTTCAGCTTCCATCTTATGACATGATTCTTCTTCTACTTCTTCCATGGGATTGATGCTAATTGAACATTATTTTATTGTATCTGTGTATTCTTCTTTACTTCCAGGGGAGGATTCAATATCAACATCATTAATTGTCCTTATGCCTTTATTCACCACTTGTCCTAAGTTTACATTTACCTTACACTCTTTCAACGTGAACACCTCTTCACTGTCTCTGTCACACTTTTGACTTGTACTGAGCAAATTATGTTTCATACCATCCACAAGAAGAACGTACTGAGCATCTCCTTTGTCATTACTCAAACTCACCATCCCTCTATCATTGATTTTACCTTGTTCATCATTTTCAAGAATCGCATTTCCTATTTTTCTTTTACTTATGGACATAAGATTATCCTTGTCTCCAGTCATGTTTTGGAACATCCACTGTCAATATTCCCGGAGACCTTTTGTTTTTGAGTTGAAAGTGCTAGACCACATTTTTCACTATATTTCCTTTTGCATGTGTTGGCCTTTCTATCTAAGAACTTTATCCTTGGATCTGCTTTGTAATTCTTCAGATGTCAGTTTGCAGCTTTGTGGAAAAAGTTGTGACAGTTATATCATTCAATCTCATTGTTCAATAGGTCAAAGTCATTGTTGCAACATTGTCTACTCATTGACTATTTATTATTTCTTGACCTACTCAGTTGCATGTCTCTAGACTTAATTTGGAAATTTGCAATCTGTGATGGTTTCTTACTTGGATGTATCATTCTTTGTTGTCTATTCCTTGGAAATCTTAATTTCTCATGTCTAAGTCTTAAGGAACAATTTACATCTTTGTGACCAAAGTTAGAACAGTAGAAACAATATCCATAAAAAAATTCTTTGTACCTAGAAAATGTTTGTCTTCTTTGAGCAAATAGATTTCTTCCATGATGATGATTTCCTTGAGAAGGGAGTGTATTATTTCCTTGTTCTACAGATTCAGTTCTGGCACCTTTTTCTTTACTCCTCTTGGGTGGTTGATTATCTTCCTTTGTTTCTGCAGGTTTGTTGTCGTCATTGGTTGTAGATTTGACAAACTTGATGAAGTCTTTTTTGCTTGGATGACCACTACTTGATCCCTCTTCATAACCCAATCTTGTTTTCATCTTTGGATTCCTTTGCTGATTCAGAATGGTGGCTAATCCTTCTGAGGCTTTGATACTTGACAGATTCTGATGATATAAGGCTTGAAACTTCTTTAAATCTTTCCTAGTTTTCACTACGTCTTCTTCCAGAGTTTTACATCTTGCCTTCTTTTCTGATAATCGTTGTTTCAGAATATCCTCGATTTTCTTTGCCTCTTCTAATTCCACTTTTAAAAGGGAAAAGTCTTCATCATTCTATTTACTGTCTTTCTTGAACTGTATCAGCAATTGTTTTTTCTTTCTATTCTTAATTCTGAGTCTGTCAATCTCTTCTAGTGCATTGATCAGTTCTCCTTCCATATCAACCACAACTTCTTATTCATTAGCCTCAGTTCCTGTGCTTTTATTATCATAATCCTCTTTGGCCATAAGCATGAAGTCATTTAGTTTATTTCCAATAGAAGAGTCATTGTCCTCATCATCTGAAGGATCATCATCATTGTCTACACATAAACTTTTCATTCTATCAAATCTTTTGGATTTATACTTCTCTTCACCTTCGGATTTTTGGTTCTTATTCTTCTGTGGACACTTATTTGCAAAGTGACCTATCTTACCATAGTTAAAACATTTGAAGGAAAGATTGCCTTGATATTTTCCTGATCCTTTCTTTAACCTTCTCACAAATTTTGCCTCAATATCATCTAAATCTGAATCAATATTCTTGTTTGCTTTAAAAGATGCTTCTCTAGTAATGGATTTATCTTTGTTGATTCTCATTTCATATGCAGTTAGAGTTCCTAGGAGTTGATCAATGGGCAGAGTTTTAAGATCATTTAGTTCTTCTATTGCAGATACTTTTGGATTAAATTTATCAAGCAAAGATCTTAAAATCTTCTGAACTAAAATTGATTCTTCAATCTTCTCACCAAGA
>JZKD02S0320507.1:486941-516862 GCA_000966675.3 Picea glauca
TTGCTAACTATTTCATCTTCATTCATCTTTAGTTGTTCAAACTTCAACCTAAGTGTTTGAAGTTTGGCATCTTTTACTTTCTCATTTCCTTCATAGCTGCTAATGAGTTTGTCCCTTATTTCTTTGGCAGTTTGAAGATTTATCACCTTTACAAACTCAGCTTCTACAAGTCCATTCACAATAGCATTCATTCCCTTATAATTAAATCTAAATTCTAACTTATCATCCTTGGAAGCTATCAAAACAGGCTTTATGTATCCAGTCTCTACTACATCCCAAACATCAGCACCTAAGAACATTAGGTATGTTCTCATTCTAACCTTCCAGAAGGAAAAATTTGTTCCATCAAACAAAGGAGGCTTAGTGACTAAAGTCCCTTCATGAATTTTCATGTTTAATCTTACAGATCCACCTTTAGATAAAAGGAGCTGGATCTGATACCAATTGTTGGACAACTGAGAGGGGGGGGTGAATCAGTTGTTACCATGCTTAAACAATTATTCTTATTTTAAACTCTTTACAGAGCACTCAATGACAATAACAATAATGCAGAGAAGTAAGAAATAGAACACTGGACATCAGTCACACATATGAAATATACAGAGACAAATATTTCTTGAGGAAACCCATAAAGGGTAAAAACCTCTTCTTCTTGGTATGATAAGTAATATTTACATTCTGTACATTATCATACATATGAACTCCAACTCATTGTGAGGATACAACCTCTATTTTGCAAGATGAAACTTGCCGAGAGCACCAACTCTTTGTTTTCTCTAGCACCAACTAGAATGAAGCACCAACTCCCTGAGTGTTCCAACACCGACTGGATGGAAGAACCTACTTCCACTTATACAAGCACCAAATTGTTTGAGAGCACCAACTATCTGGTTTCTCTAGCACCCAGTAGAAGGAAGCACCAACTCCATGAGTGTTCTAGCACCAACTGGATGGAAGCACTAACTTCTAGTCACACAGGCACCAACTTGTATAACAAAGAACAACAATTCTCCCTTGCACCACCCTGCCACCCTGGTTTCTCTAGCTACAACCAGATGGAAGCTACAACTCCCTATGTTCAAGCACCCACTTGAACCTCTGAGGACAAAAATCCTCCCTAGCACCTCCCTACCACCCTGATTATAAATATTTTCTACTAAAACTTATTACAGTGATTCAATAGTTGTCATTGGCTTACCAGGCTTATCACTGTTCTGCTATGTTGCACTACTCTCATGTATCAGTGTCTCTCTGCCTGCATCTTCTTGCACTTTCTGATCTTCTTCTTTTCTCTACGAGTGCACCTCAGCCTTCTTTTACTATCTAAGCTATGCATCTATGTTCTTTTCTTTTGTTGGGATTTATTCTCTATGTCTTATATTGATTCTATGAATTATGCCTCTTCTGTGTATTTTAGCTCCTGCCCACAGCATGCTATTTCCCGTGTGTAATTCCTCTCCAAAAAAACATCCATCTCTTCTCTGTTCTACGTATTTATACTATCTGTGCACCTTCTTCATTCTCCATGCACAGTACCTCTGCATGCTCTTCACCATGCCACGGTTCTGCTCATCGGGTTGTTCACTGCCACTCCACTTTTGCTCTGCTTCGCTCGCTCAGGCCTCAAAATAAAAAACTACATCTCACTTCTGTCTCTCCTCATCTGTTACTCATCCTTGAGTTTTATCTCACACTCTGCATACTGTAATTTTCCCTTTCTTACAGTTCAACTCATTTTTCCTTCAGAACAACCAACCACTCACAGTCACTGGATGTTTCTTTTAACCACTTCCTCTACAGTTACACCTTGAATCTTCTTGGGAAAAAATGCACAGCAACTGAATCGCCGACCGTCCAAGAACCATGATTTGGTTATGATAACTAAATCGTAACTGATCGATTACCTGTGAGGTGAGACAGTAACCCTTTGATCAAGATTCCAATTAACCAGCACCATTGGATTAAATCCACATGATTTCGTGTTTATCTCATATGCCCACTAGCTATGACCGAGCACTAAAAAGAATTTGAATTTTGTGATTTTGCATCTCAACATTCCTGTGTTGAAGGGCCTTGAAACTCCAAGTCACAATCGCCAAGACTCTGAGATGGAGCTTAACACCACTAGATTCTTCCCCTCATGTGACCACAAGCTGCGCCAAAAGGCATTTCACAATTTCGCATATCAATGTTTCTGTCATGCTCTGATCTATCGCCACGTGCCCCTCTTGGATCAATGATCCAGATCTTATCGTGATTTCGCCACTTCATGAGCCTTCTTCAGGCCTGATCAATGGTCCACAATCCTTGGTGATCTGACAGTCCAAATCTTTTCATGATCTCTCATATCATGATTCCTATGATGTAGGGTCTCGATACTCCAAGTTGTGAACGCCAAGATTGAGCTTGGCAATTATCTCCTTCCCTTAGGCCTTCGATGATGTGACCTTGAGATATGACCACCCACCAATCAAACTAGCACTTCACTCCTTTGACTTTCCAGTCAGCAAAACGATGATCTTTCACCATGTGTCCTATGGAACCATCGATCCACGACTATCCTTGATGGATGGCCAGGATTCCTTCACAGTTTTGGAGAGTTGGATGACTCTTGGTCTTATCTTCCTTGCATATTCACCATATCTAACGATTGTTGGTCCTTCATAATTACTCCAGATCTAACGGCCCAGATATTATCATGATTTCTCATATCACGAGTTGGGAGGTTAGAGAACTTCCTTCCTTTGGCCTTTTAGTTAGCGAAATGATGATCTGTGACCATGTGTCCTGCCTTAAGATGGGCGGTCCTCCTTCTTTCAGGATTTTGTAAGCCCACTTCACCTTGCACTTTAAAGAACATGCAGGTTCTCCTGGATCCAATGATGGTTGGACCCCACGCTCGAATCTAACGCCCGAGATCTTTCCTCCATCTAGACCTCAACCTATCTAAATTCAGATTTGACGGTAATTGGGAATTCTCAATGGGATCCAATGATCACTCTTGCTTCTCCTCTGGAGCTTACACATCCTCCTGACTTGGAATAATTTCTAAGTGTCAAATTCCTCGAGCTTTGATCCTTCTAAGATCCTGAGTACGCTATCTCTCTTGAGCTTTGGTCAATGAGTTAACCTTGTCCCTGGTACACACCTACGCACTGTGTGCGATTATGCACTAATCCTCCTGAGCTTATTTTGTTCCTGTTTTTCCATCGCTGCACACTCTGCCTATAAACATGCCAACATTGGTTCTCTTCGTTTGTGAGGTTTGTACCCCAGTCTTCTTCTTGCGTGCATCCTCCTCTTCGAGCCCAGAGGTTTCTCCATTATTGTCAGCACCCTTTACTTTTTCCCTTGACATTGTTTCTTTCTTCCTGGTATTTTTTGTTGTTGTGTTACTTCCTTATGCTTGAACGCGCTCTGCAGCCTTTCTAGTGTTTTTAGGTTGACTACTTGTCTTTTTTGGTGTCCCTGCCTCTTCTAGATCCTTTGGTTTGGATTATTTCTTTGTTGTTGGAACTTCCCATTATGTAGGCCAGTATTTGAAAATTGAGTTGACCTCTTTCCTTAATGTGCAGTATCGCATTTCCAACCACTTTTTCTTTGGGTCCCTTGTGGCATGGATCCACATGTGATGTTTGGATGCCTTAAACCTAGAAATTCAACACTAGTACATATTTTTTCGACATTATATTTGCAACGTTATGGACAAAATTAGCCATATTGTCGAAAAATATAGGAAATTTTAAAAAACATTCTCCATATTTCCCGATAACGTCGCTCTTGCGACATACTACAAAAAGATGTATCTATTGTGAAGAAGGTAGGAAGACGTCACTTTTGCGACGACATTTCATTTTCATCCCTCTTTTTACATTGGTAAAATATTCGTCGCACTTGCGATGTTATGGAAACTAGGTTTTCCCCATCTCAACGATCACCTAGTATTTGACCAAGTAAACTTTGACTTAGTCAACGATCATCGGAATTGAAATGTTATAAAATCTATAAATATGTTACATTTTATGAATGTTGGGACAAGTTTTCTATAATAACAACACTTCAAAAAGGTTATAAGTCGGTCTTCTTGGCGAACAAAAAAAGTACCTTTTTTTTCAGTATATGTCTGTGGGGAAGAATGTCAGAAAACATTAGAGGTGGGAAAAAAATTAAAGAGGGTGAAAAGGTTGATGGTAAATGTTATTTCCCTTGCAAAAAATTGTTGTACTAGACGTCCCGAAAGATTTTTAATAGCAATAGTTAAAAAGCATTGTAGAAAATATGGGCACATGGACGGGGGATCAAATGGTTATTGTCCCATGGTAATTAGCTATATATACATTCATTATCTGTTTTAATATTTATTGTATTCTCAAACTTCAATATTATTTTATACATGCACTAATTTTTCATGATTGTTTATAATTATAAAGTTACATTTTCCCCCTAACTTTATGCACAATGCACCAAGTAGTAACAGAAATGATGTTGTACAAGATGAAGAACTTGAAGAAGATAAAGAAGATCAAGTTAATGATCCCATGGAAGTAGATGACAATAGTAACATAGTTCAATATGATGGGACAAATCAAATGATCCAAGACTTATTCGGTCATCCAGATGAGGATCATGGGGATAATAGTGATGGTATTTATGATGAACCTTTGATTGAAAAGGAAAATAAATGACTTTATAAAGGGCCAAGAGAAAATATTGTCTCCACTACATTGGTTCTAGTGAACATAAAGGTTACAAATCATTTTTCAAACACTTGTATGACATAGATCCTATGGTATGTAATATTTTTCATCACATCTACATAAAGTTTGACTTTTCCCCATTGTTTTTAGTGTTAATTAATGTCTAAAATAAAAATGCAATATTTACAATTACTATTCTTTACATTAACTATTTATTTTTTATGTTTTAGATTGTTAGGTGAAATTTTGTTACCCTCGTCAAATATTTTACCTCGCACATATCGATATTTACATGCCATTATGAAAGACATCGGAATGGAGTATTAATGTATAGATGCACGTCCTGATGATCATATTATATGCTATGGACAACATGCATCAAAAAAAGAATTCTCAGTACGTGGTATTAGTAGATATTGAACCAATCAAGTAACAAAAATGGTCCCTCAAAAGGTTCTCCGACATATTCCCATAATTCCACGTTTGCAATGACTGTTCAGGTGCCAAAGCATAGCATAGTTTATGGATTACCATGCATGAAAGAGAATTGAAGATGGTGTACTTCGAATTCCTACAGATGGTTATGCATTTAAGGAATTGCTGCAAAATGTCCATAATTTACAGATGAACCTCGTAATGTTAGGATTTCATTGGAAACTGACAATGTTAATCCATTTGGAGAACTTCGATATATTTACTCAATGTGGCATTTTTTTTTATCAACAATAACATTCCTCCTTGGATGTCAGTAAAGAGGGAGAACATAATGTTGACAATGATTATTCCAGGTATTTGTTTACATGAATTTTTTCAATTTAAAATTTTCATTTTTCTCTTTTTTTGCATAACATCTTTTATTTATTTATTTATGTATATATACATCCCATGGTAGTAATTTTGTGTAATTCCAAACAATTAGGTAAGTACCAAGTTTAATATATGAATTTTTATATCGAACCTCTTTTAGATGAGCTACTAAAGTTATGGGAGAGAATCACTATGTATGACATTTGTAAACAAATTGGGCAGAAGAGATTTCAATGTCATGGAATACTTTTATGGACAATTCATGATGCCCCATGACTAACACATTTTTTTTCTATGTAATGTTACATATTGCACACTTGAATAGTATATAATTAATTGAATATATCGTGCATGTTGTTTAAATAATCATTTCATATATTAATAGTTCACATTAATCCATCTATTGCAGGTGTTCAAACAAAGGGTAAATTTGCATGTCCAATTTTTGGTCCTAAGATGAAATCTCGTCGGTCAAATTTTTTAGGAAAGGAGGTGTTTGATGAGTATAGATATTTCCTCTCTAAGAACCATAAGTATCATACTACTAAAAAAGATATTTCCAATCGGAAACAAGAGACTGGACTAAAACCAAAACGAATGACACCTCACCTATGGAAGTTGGAAAATGAAAGAATTAATCCTTGAGGTACGCATTTTATTTATGTATCGTAAATGGAATCATGTTTTGAAATTTTATTTTAATTATTCATTTTATTTTACCGCATTTGATAAATAGTGTTCTAATTTTTTTTATGCTTCATCAATGTCGTCGTCATGAAGTTAGTAATAATTCGCTTCCACAAGCAATGAAATGTTATCCCACTCAAATCATGAGGTTTCCTTACTATAAGGACATAATTTTTATTTATTTATTTGATACAATGCATATCAGGAAGAATGTGAATGAAACATTATGGTGAATCATAGATGGCAGGAGGGATAAAGAAAAAATTGTCAAAATTTGTAATGACATTCGGAAAACCAATCATGCAATGCAAAGTGTGATCTGATAAAATAACGATGGAGGCCAAATAACCTTCCATGGTTATTAACAGAGAAGAAAAAAAATAGTGTAAAAGAGGTCATTCAAAAAATTAAATTTCCCACGGGTTTTTGTTCAAACAGAAATAATATCTTCACGAAGAAAGGTGAATTTAGTGGGGTAAAAACACATGATTGGCATACCTTCATTAAGGTAATTAATCATTTTAGTATTTATATTTATATATTGGTCGTATACCATTTTTGAGATTTTTATTTTTTTGTCTAGTTTTGAACAAGTAACGATTTGTTTTTATTGTTACAATATGTTCTACCTCTATCTCTCCCAAATGAATTTGACAACAACATCAAACAAGTTATATACGATCTTGGAAAATACATGAGGTAAGTAGCTACACTATATATGCAAAACAAAATTCAATTCTTTCTTGTACTTAATGACATGTGTTTTACCTGCAAAGTAATATGTGTTGATATGTTTTGTTGAAACATGTTATTTTCTTGTGTCGTAATTTGTAGATGGTTGTCATTGAAAGAAATCCATGAAGATGATATAAATTATTGGAAGAGAGAAATTCCTCTATTAATGTGTGAAATGCAGAAGTATCTACCTCCAATGTTTTTCAATGCATAATAACACTACCTCATACACCAAGTTGAGGAGATTAAAATGTGTGGACCTTTACACACAAGGTCGATGTAGATGGTGGAGAGGCACTTGAAATCATTGAAGGCTTTGGTTAGACAAAGAGCACAGCCTGAAGGTTCTAAGATGGAGGGATGTATGGTATATGAATCCATGGTGTATGTTAGTCAGTATCTTACTAAATTAGCAGTGCATGCTATGCATGTAGTGGATTGAATTTGGGATGTGAAATCCATCAAAAAAATTGAAAGGGAACAGTTGTTGGGGAAAGGTACAATGAAGAAAGTGAGAGGTAATTAAATTGTGGAAATTTTTAATAAATATTAAATATTTGTTTTTTTATGTATATGATCATACTCATTCAATATTTATTCTTTCATAATTATTAATATTTACCATGGTTATAACTAATATCTAATATTGGTGAATTGTGATTTTTTGATCAGTCAGTTGCTCAAGATTGGGATGAACTACATTTAAACATTGCAAACAATCTTGACTGGATGAAGGTATGGATTGATAGATGTAAAGAATTCCATGGTTGTAGGTTATCATGAAAATAACTATCTAAATTGGTTAGAGAAGCTCGTCGTAATGGAGATTCCGATGTTACACAGAGGGAAATAGATTTAGCATATTGTTTGAAACATGGAAAGGAAATAAAATTCACCCATTTTATTCAGTTATTTTATAGTATATTAATGTGACTGTAGATGTGTTTTTTTCATTTTATACTTTCCAAGTTATATAAATTTTCTTATTATTAATTGACAATGCATCTTTTACATGTCTGGCATATTGCAGTTGAAACACCACAAGGTTATGTGGTGCAATGGTTGTAAATTTCACATCAAACAGTTGGATGAAACCATAAAAACTTCTAATAGTGGGATGATTGCAATATTCCAAGTCACTAATGTTTCCTCTAGGAGTGAAAGACGTCCTCAAGAATCTAAAAATAGATACTATGGGTTTTTGAATGATATAATTGAGTGTGAATTTAATTCCTTCAAATTAGTTTTGTTCGATGTCAAATGGTATACGTTACGAATGCATGAACATGATGAGGAAATAAACTTTATTCAACATGCCAATGGATTTTCGATGATTAAAATAATATTTTTTGAAAAAGAAAAGGACCGTTATGTTTTTCCAAGTCAATGTGAACAAGTCTTTTACTCAAAGGTTCCAGGTAAGAGGGATTGGTCATTTGTTGTTAGATATGATCCAAGAGGAAAGCCAGTAAAGTATATTGTAGATGAAGAAAATGATATTGAGGAAGAATATGATGTAGATATAGAGTAGGAAGAATATGGGTCAACGGATGAAGAAGATAGAGAAGATGAACCAGCCATAGGAGATAATGTGCCAGTTCTTGATGGTGATATGGATGAAGATATGCTCGAAAATGACATAGATGACGATGATGATATCATCAGTCCTTTCAACATTGTTTCTGAACCAGATGTTGATATTGATGTCAAGTTGGATGATCAAGAAGAAGATACAAAAGAAGGATGATACAAATGTTTTGTTGGTCAATGAGGTACATAACTAGATATTTTAATTTGTATGAATTATTCTCTTTAAATAATTTTTTATGTGGGTTAATTACATGTTCTTAAGTTTTATTTCATTTTTGTTTTGGTAGTTTCTATGCATGATTACTATGTTTCTTTTGTTTGTTTTATATTTTATATATTGGGTATTGGGGAATTGAGAGCAATGTGAGGAGAGGAGGGGCCATATGAGCTTCCACCTTCATGTGGTTGGCCTTGTTTAGTAGAGAATAAATTATTCTCAAAACCAAGAGAAGTTCATTAATTCATATTTATACTCAAAGATCACTCACATACCCACTCTAAATATCGTCTCATCTCATCCTCATTTCATTTTAAGTTTTTGATTGGTCGAATTTTAAATGAAAAAACTATTAAAAGACGTTGTACTAGGGATATAGTACATGATGGGAAACAATGAACTGTGAATGGGGCCAACATTGAAATTTTTTCAAAATGTTTATGTATGGACAAAAATTTGACATGGATACTCTATTCACATTTGGCATGCACTGAAATTTGACATGGATAGTCTATTCCATGTCAAATTTCAAGATAGTTACAAAAACAATTCTATAGAAGGGAAGTTCCATGTCAAATTTCAAGATGTTTCCGACAATGATTCTATAGAAAGGAATGATGAATGATGACAATGAGAGGTGCATCATGATGAACATTGATGAAAATGTGGACAATCTCAAATATTCTATGGGGACATCATACATCCTTGATTATTGAAACCCTCCCATACCATCAAGTCATGTGTCTAGTCTAACCATGTAAAATTTCAATGCATACAGGAACATATTGAAGAAATTTCAACATTGGCCCCATTCACTGCTCACTATGCGGGGTCGGTGCATGACAATTGTGGTGGGTGAATTGAAGCTTCTGTGACATCAAATCGACTTGGTAATTCAATAATAAAACCCTCCTTAAGTATTATGTGCAGACATCAAACATCCTTAAGTATCATGATGGGTGTTATGAGACCCTTAAGTATTATGCGCGTTCGGTGGAAAAAAATTGTGATGGGTGTATTGGAAGTTCCATGTCAAATTTCAAGATAGTTCTGACAACTATTCTATAGAAGGGAATGATGAATTATGACAATGAGAGGTGCAACATGATGAACATTGATGCAAATGTGGACGATCTCAAAGATTATGTGGGGAAATCATATATCCTTGAGTCTTGAAACCCTCCCATACCGTCAATGCATGTGTCTAGTCTAACCATGTCAAATTTTGATGCATACATGTAACATCCCCAACCACCCATAGTCATGGATATGCTACCTTTAAGACCGCCCTTGGAATTTGTACTCTTACCGGTACCTTATTTATTTAATAAGGATGCATAAGATAACAGATTTAACGACATGCACAACAATATACATCAAGCATGCATAATCTAATATTTAGTTAAATGATAATTAAAATACATAGTGGAATACATTCATACATAGATAATAATATCACAACAGAGAGCACTTATCTTTATAAAAAGACTACACCAACTAAATGCAAACCAAGGACGTTCAACCCAATCGTAGACACCACTACTCCAAATATCAACAACAGTGTCACCCCCGATATAGGGCTATGAATCCACAAGGACGGTTCCAAAGTGACTTGGGTTCCCAAACCAATCAACTATGAATATCTCACAGGTTTCCCAGCACCCACAACAATCCAAGTACCCAACTCTCTTCCACCCAACTTGTACCACCCAAGAGAATGGAACTCCACCCTTCTTTGACACGCAGTCCCTTAGGTAGTCCTTCTCCTTTTTGCAGGGCCTCTAGCATAGCTATTCTAGAATCTCAATGCTGGAACTCTCATGACTCATAGTTGTGAGAAAACCAGGGCACAGGAAAATGAATCTCAGACATCTAGGCCCCAAGTCATGGCTGGATTGTACCAGCAACCATTACAACCAATTATCATGTGGCTAATATTCAACAGTTCCTTTCCCTTTACCCCAACCAAGACATAGGTGGGGATGGATCAATGAATGGGTGAGTGAGTGCATGAAATGGTGTGAGGGAAAGAATGGTATGAATGTAGGACTGAAGGAGAGGATGAGCCAATGACCAACCCCAAAATCAAACCAAGGATGGGTTTAAGTATTTTTCATGGGGAATCAAGAACCTCCTGGCCTTCCCCAAGAAGCTCATGTAATCGATCCCCTCCCTTAGGAAAAAAGGGTAATTAACATAGGAATTAAAATTTATCCCCTCAAGCCCCCTCTCTTATGGAATCATAGCCCCCTATAACTCTAGTCCTTGTATGTCTAGCAGCAGGCGATGTGTTTATTATTAATAATGATCAAAACATTACATTTCTTGGGCATACTGGTCCTTTAATAATTGTTTGGGCACTCAAGAATCTCATCATTGCAACAATACATTATTTAAAATGGGGGTTTGAAACCCAGGGTGTTACATCCCCTCCCCCTTATCTTGGCACTTTCCTCAGTGCATATACAAAATAGAGATCAAAATCTCAAATTTATTCAAAAATCTATGGGTACTCTATACGCATGACATCTTCATGCTCCTAGGTAGCACATTCAGGATCGTAGCAGGTCCACTGAACTTTTACCATCTCTATAACTCGATTCCAGTGCATTTTGACATTTATGTCCAATACTCGCACTGGCTAAACCTGAAAGTCTCCCTATGTCTCCACCTGAATCAGATGCCAATCAATAACATGGTTAGGTTCATGTACATATTTCTTTAGTAAAGATACATGAAATACGTTATGCACATTCATGGAAGCAGGCAATGCAATCATGTATGCAACTGGCCCTATTATGTCTAATATTTCAAATGGACCATAGAATCTATCTGCCAGCTTTTTACAACTACCCAATTTCAAAGAGAGTTTCTTGGGCTTCAATTTCAAAAGTACATGCTCCCTTAGCTTCAATTCTCTAGTTTCCCTGTTCTTGTTTGCATAAACTTTTTGTCTCTCATGCGATGCATTTAAATTCTACTTGATCTTAACCACTTGGTCTTCCATGTCCTTGAGAAACTCTGAGCCAAGTACCACTCTATTTGATGGGTTGTCCCATCTTACTTGAGTATCAAATTTCCTACCATACAAGGCTTCAAATAGGCTCATTCTTAATGAATATTGATACCCATTATTATATGAAAAATCAACCAAGTGTAAGTAATATTCCCACTTACATGGCTTATCCATCACATACATACTCAACATATATTCAATTATTCGATTGAACCTCTCTATTTTCCCATCTTCCTGAGGATGATACATGGTGCTAAAGTTTAGATTTGTGCCAAATACTTTAAACAATCCCCTCCAAAAATTGGAAGTAAAATTTGTATCTCTATCTTAGATGATTGTCCTAGGTATCCCATGCAACCTAGCAATTTCCTTCATGAAACATTTCTGCAATATTATCCATTGTATGTGTTGTCTTCAGAGGCACAAAATGAGTATCCTTTGTTAATTTTTCAACCACCACCATGATTGAATCATGTTTCTTATTCGCTTTTGGTAATCCTGTGATGAAATCTATGGTGATCACTTCCCATTTCTTCTTTGGGATTGGCAATGGTTGCAACAACTCCGCTGGGTGCCTATGCTCAACATTCACCTTCTGACATTCCATACATTGGGCGATGTAATTAGAAACATCCTTCTTCATTCTCTGCCAAAAGAACTGGCTTCTTACTGTTGTAATTATTTTCTGGTAACTAGGATGTCTAGCATAAGGAACATCATGCATTTCCTTTAGTACCGAATTCCTCAGTTCTCCAGAACTAGGAACATAGATTATATTTTTACGCATGAGTAATCCATCTTCCTTTATCTCATACTCCTTTATTTTTTGTTGTACATTTCCTTATTGTAAGTTTTCCTTTGCTTGTAGGTAATGCTGATCTGTAACAAGACCATCTAAAATTATTCTCTTCAAGTTTGATTGATTCATACTGACAACAGTAGCATGCATGAGATGCACTCTTCTACTAAGTGCATCAACAACTTTATTCTCCTTTCCTTTGATATTCTTGATATCAAAGTCATATTCACTTAAAAATTCCAGCCATCTTGTTTGCCTGGCATTCAAGGTCAGTTGTTCAAAAGGATACTTCATGCCAATGTGGTCTATCCGTAATTCGAATTTCTTCCCCATGAGATAATGCCTCCACATCCTCAAGGCATGGACAATGCTAGCAAGTTCCAAGTCCTGGGTGGCATAGTTCCTCTCATGTTCCTTAATATTTCTGGACTCATATCCAATGACATGTCCATTTTGTGTGAGGACTCTCCTAATTCCTTCCTTACATGTGTCTGTACATACCACAAAAATTTCATTTGGGTCAACAATCTTTAACACAGGTGCACTAGTAAGTAATTTCTTCAACATATTAAAATTTCTCTTCACACTTGAGTGTCCATTCAAATTTAGTTCCCTTCTTTTGAAAGGAAGTGATGGGATGAACAATCTTAGAGAACCCTACTATGAACCTTTTGTAGTAGCCAACTAAACCCATAAAATATATGACATATGATACATTATTGGGTGTTGGCCATCTTCTAATGGCTTCAATCTTCTCTGGATCTACTATTATGCCCTACTATGAAATAATGTGTCCCAAGTAATGGATTTGATTTTGAGAAAAAGAACACTTACTCAACTTGTCATACAACTGATGTTCTCTCAGTACTTGCAATACTAGTATTAAGTGATGCTCATGATCCTCTTCAAAATTAGAATAGATAAGTATGTCATCCAAGAATACTATGACAAACTTATCCAAATAATTTATGAATATGCCATTCATTAAGAACATGTAGACAACTAGTGCATTGGTTAGTTCAAATGTCACCACTATGAATTCATAATGCCCATACCTGGTCCTAAAGGTTGTATTATGAATGTCTTATTCCTTGATTCTTACCTGATGGTATCCTGTCCTCAGGTCAATATTTGAAAATATCTTTGCTCCTCTTAGTTGATCAAAGAGGTCATCAATTCAGGGTAGAGGATACTTGTTCTTTATAGTGTACTT
Organism: Picea glauca; assembly: GCA_000966675.3. Classification (NCBI taxonomy): domain Eukaryota; kingdom Viridiplantae; phylum Streptophyta; class Pinopsida; order Pinales; family Pinaceae; genus Picea; species Picea glauca. The sequence goes on from JZKD02S0320507.1 coordinate 500,703, forward strand.
GTTCAGATGTTAAAAGTCAATACACAGACTCAAGGTTCCATCCTTGTTTTTGAAAAAAATTACTAGTGCTCCCCAAGGTAAAACACTTGGACATATGTACCCTTTCTTCAACAATTCCTCCAACTGCATTTGTAATTCTTTTAAATCTGGCGTGGTCATTTTGTAAGGTGTTTTTGACACCGTGGAAACTCCTAGCACTAAATCAATTGAGAAATATATCTCTCTCCTTGGTTGCAATCCTGGTATTTCTTGGAATACATCTTCAAATTCCCGTAGCACCGAGAAATCTTCAAGGCTTGGCCCATTTGTATTATCTGTCTCTTCCACATGAGTTGTGTATAGTTGACATCCTTTCCTAAAACAACTTTTCAGTTGTAAGGATGAAATATCCCTTATACAGATGGGTCTTGGAACTCCTTTCACAATTCTCTGTTTTCCATTTCAATCAGAACATGTAAATGTCTTTTTATGACAATCTAGGAAAACATGATGTTTTTCCAACCAATCCATTCCAATCATAATATCATAATACCCCAATGGTATGATACATATATCCATACTAGTATTCATGCCATTAAGACTTATGGAACAACATCTGACCATATCATGGCTTCTTCTTTTGGTTCCAGTGGCTAACTGAACCAAACTTGCTTTTACAAGTTTGCTTTTCTCCAAATGAAATCTATCCACTATCTTAGGATCAATGTAGCAATGACTTGCTCCTGAATCAACCAAAATAGAAACATGATGATTTATGATCTTACCTTCCATTTCGATCATATTGGACTGGTACTTTGCTTTTCGATCATTTAAACCCACATAGATTCTTCCCATATCTTCGACTATTGTAGCCTCTTCTATGTTGTGCACAATATTCACTCTGTCCTTTCTATGTGGGAAATCCTTGTACAGGTGATCTTCCTTGCATCCCAAGCATTGGATTGGTGGTCTTCCCCTTTTTCCAAAGGAATATTCCTTCTTGGAATCCCCCTTAGCATATTGATCTTGATTATTCCTATTAGGCTCATTCCTATTGAAGGGAGGTTTGAATCCTTTCCTCCTCTGATCAGAATTCTTAGTCTTCTTGTCCTTCCAAGATTTTTGTAGGGATTTTCTTCCCTAGCCTTGCTCATATAGGTATTTATACTTCCTGATGGCCTCAGTCAAGGTATTTGGTTCATCATACTTCATATTTTCCTTTAATAGGATAGCATTCCACTTAGAAATCTATGTATTTTCACCTTCTCATCACCAATGAACCTGACACATTTTTACAATCCCAAGAACTTCTTTTCGTATTATGCCATAGTCATGATTCCCACTTTGAGTTCAAAGAACTCCTACATTTTCTTGTCATAGACATTCTCTAAGAGGTACTCCTTATCAAAGTACTTCTTGAACTTCTTCCAAGTGATCCTACTCTCATTAATGTGCTCCACTTGCTTCAGTTGGTCCCACCACATTGCAACTTTCCCATGTAAATGGTAGGTGGAAATCCTGGCTTCCAAGTTGGATGAATAGTTATAAAACTAAAAATATATCTTGAGCCCAAGAAAGCATGCTTCACAATCATCTTCCCTTTCTCTTTCACCCTCAAAGGAAGGTGGCTTGAGATTCCTCAGCTCTCCTTGCAAACTATCTACCTCTTGTTTTCTTCTTTGGTGTCTAACAAGAGACACCTCTGGACTACTTACGGGATAATCTGATGCATAAAAAATTATTTCTGAGTAAGGAGGTTAGTGGTGTCCATGAGCTATGCTAGCACTTCTGGAATAACCAACTCTTCCATGATCATCCCTTCTTTCATGGAACCTTCCTTCTTCCTCTTGTCTTGAGTTTGATCCCTTCTTCATTTGTCTCTGCAGCTGACTTAAGCTCTGCAACACTCAATCATTTATATGACTTGTGTCTCTCATCAGTCTCTCATTGTCTTGTTTGTAGCTCTGCACTTCCATCTTTAGGATTCTTACCATTTCTATTAATTTTTCCTATTCTCCTTTTCCCTTGAGTCCATTGCACTCTGTTTCTACATTACCAACTCTGATATTCTATCCTTTGGCCTACTTATCATGACTAGAGTCTCCCTCGCCTTATTTCATTTCTTCAATATGCATCCTGAGCTGATGTGATTAAGCCCCTTAATTATACAAAATGTGCAAGTTACCATTTTGTTATAATTACGCATATGATAAACAAAATTGTCAACAACGCTATAGTTCTTTTTTGTTCTTAATGAAAACCCCCTTCTCTCCTAAGGCTGTGTGACCTCCCAGTCAAGGATCTTCAATCCCAAGCCGAATTTTCTCTCTGAAACCTTGATGGTTTTGTTCTATATCTAAACATAGGCCCTTCCGGCTTTCTTGTGCATGTATGATGGCCCCCACAATCTTCTCCTTCTCCCTTGAAAAAATCTTAGAGTTGGCGCTAGTTCCTTTTCTCTTGGCCCCTCCTTAGATGTGACCTTAAGAGATGACATCACATAGACACACGATTGTAGCCATGCTCAAAGGTGGTTTGGAACCAAACTACTTTTCACCCCACAATTCACCTCGAGCCACCACATGTCCTTTTGCCTAAACCGTGGTCTCGATTGTGGCCCTCCCTTGGCTTCATAAAGCCCGATCACCTTATGTCCCCGTAATGCGAGGTGACCATTGATCTTGCGATATTCATGGTGATTCTAAATGAATGAATGAGATCTACCTCTGGGGAACCAATGGTTCATATTTACCTCTCACAGATCAATGATTGTGGTCATTTCAGAATTCCAGACTTCGGAATTCTCATGTCCCAAATTTCACTTCCCTCAAAATACAAGGGATTCTGCCACACATCGTTTTGAATCAGATGGTGGGGAATTACTTCAGATGATATGACGATCATCATTTACTTTGGGTCCTTACTCGGAATCCACAACTTCAAGCCATATGTTCTCTTGATCTGATGGTTCACATCTACCTCAGACGATCTGACGGTTGACGTTTACATCGGGTATCTGGCTCTCGAGGCTTCAAGAGTTTCAACTGTCAACTGAAAACTTTCGGAGTAATTTCTTTATATTCTATGATTCGTTGCCACATAGAGAAATACTGTAAGCATACATGTGGTCCAATCAGGTGGGTGACACATGTCAAGTCCTAGATAGCATTTCAATCATCTGCATGCTCAAAACTTACTAACACATGGATCACATCCCCTATGTCCATGTCATCCCCAGTGACGTCCGCAACCCATGTCACATTGGAAATTTCAGGGTCCACATCACCTCCCGGTGACGTCATCATGCCCCACTACTTCAACTCTTCGGGCTTCGGGGCTTCAAGAGTTTCTGCACTAACACACTTCCAATTCTCCCGAACTTCAATTTCCCGAACCGACCAAACTACCACCATGTGTCTCCCTTATCGGATGTCCCATATTAACCCCAGACTTTAGGACTTCGGAGGTCACTGCTACAAGGATCAATGACAACAATTCCTTCAGGCCTTTGAACTTTGAAAGACTCAAAACTCAACTTTTTATGAAATGTTTTTATCTGAAGCTCATGATCTACTGACGCGTGTCTCCCACGAATTGATGGCTACGGTTTCTTTGGGTATTCGAATTTCAGAAATCTCAACCATCAAACTTCATTTTTCCCCGAAGCCTATGGATTTTTTCCATGTTTCCTCCTGGATCAGACTACTGCAATTCACTTTGCATCTCCAGGGTCCGAAAATCTCAATTCTCAACTTCTCCTCACTCGCATTTTCCCAATGTGCTTTCACTTGAAGCACACGATCGGTTGACGCGTGTCCTCCTACATATCGACGGTCCCCATCTACTTCTGCACTTCGGTGGTTCATCACTCGAGTACTAACATGTCACATCACTACATGCCTTTCAATTTGTGGGGGCATGCATCGACGGTTTGCAGTAACCCGCTTTTCACCCCACAATTCTCTTGATGTTGAAATGTAACCCCTTGGCGAAACTGTGGTTTGGATTGTAGGACCGTCTTGGGGAATTATCTCCCATGCAAATTGGTTCCCCGAAATGCCTCTTATCTGTTGATCTCTCTCTCCAATGGGATCCAACGGTTTTGACCTTAACCCTTTCTTCCTTTTCATCGGATGACCATTGTTCACCTTGTTATCTCTCTAGGAGTCCTTCTTAGGTTGTAGGCAGAAGAAGCTTGGTAAATTAAAATATGTTTTGGTTTTATTTGTAGGTTGGATCTAGTGGGACACATAAACTACTGGCTCCCACTTAATATACTTAGTAATATAATCAGATGAGTAACTGAGTGGTGGGTGAATAAAGTCTATATTTATCAACCAGATCAGATGTGTGATGGGATGAATAATTATAACATAGATTACTTATTAAATCAGTGTTTATGAGTTAACCAATGAGATGACATTCATTTGAAACTAGATAAACGTAGAAAAAAGTAATCAATCAAGCACAGAAAAAGAGAGAAGATGATAATAGGACATAAACAGTGAAAGGAACTTGTGATCTATATTATATGTAAAAGGTTTGAGTACAATATCAGTATGGTCTAGTCTCCAGACTCGAACTCCCCATTTTCTTCATCTAAAGTTCTTAGCTTTATATCCTTTACAAAAAAGTCTAAGCTCCTATTAAAATGGATCTAAAATACTAATAATAGAATAAGATCAAAACAATTTTTAAATCATAGGATTAGATCCTAACTTAATGGAATCAAATCCTAATTATAATCTGTGATTTTCAACATCTTTGACATCTTCAACGATCTTCTGGGTGATGAAAAGGCAGCTTAAGATCCTATTCTGACACTTAGGAAAATATTCAACTAAAAATAGGAAAACTCCTTTATCTTCTTGCCTTAACATCTGTCTCAAAAAATGAAATAGAACACTAAAACAGATCCCTTTAATTATATTCTTGACTTAGAAACCATCATTGTGCTCTTTGAAAAGACCAAACTAAGATCTGTGCAAAAAGAGTGCTATTCTGCCTTTCTCTGCACTTTCGGTGGCTAAAGAGCCAAAATTATAACCTGTAAGCCACCGAAATCCTTGTTTTCAGCTATTAAGGATGCATGTGCGAGCCTGAATATCCACCGAAAAGGAAGCATTTGTAAGCCACCTTCAAAATGTCAAAACTGTATTATCTAAAGACTTTTTCTTTTCAAGGCTATTCATTTATGTCTTATGCATCCTAGGCAAGGTCTTCCAAACCTGGGTGGTTAAGAGGCTTTTCTTTTTGAATCATCAAATACTTGGTGACCTTATGTGCCTTCTTGTTTGCTTGACTTATTTTTTTGTTCTTCTTTGGAGGTAACGTTTTCTATGCATACATCTATATAACATAATTATCCACTATGAAAACAAGCAACACTCCAATTACAACCAAATGAATAATCAATCTTGGATTGAATCCACTGCCAACATCTTTAGTAAGTAGTCTATCCTAGCTGGAAAATGCAAATGGTTCTATGTCTTCTTGTGAAGAGAAATCCTCCTCCATCCTTGAAAATATACTCTTCGGGCCAAAGATTCAACTTAAGCCCCCTTATCTTGATCCTCAACCATATACGTCATATGAACAATAGGCCTTTCTTACTCCCACATGTGAGCCTAGATCACAAACAATGCTTCCTGTCTACAAAGATGAACATAATTAGGCTTAGACCATATATTGATAGTAAAGGCTTTGACGGATGGTGAGTAATTCAAATACACAGGTACAAGAATCAATGATGTGAATGACCTTAGCATTTACTAGCAAAGCCAATGGATGATACTAGCCTTTGCATTTTATGCCAAAGTGAATTGTTGAGATATTTTTCAACTAAGCCACTTGTTACTATCGATACCTTAGCAGAACACATATTTTGTTAAAATTAGTGAAACACACTTGATAACAATTGTTTCAAAGCAATGAATTCCAGATGACATCTATACCCACACTTGGCAGCTGCAATCTTGGAGATCTGTAATCTCTGCAAATTAGTCTCTTGTACAATATTTTGAAAAATCATCTCCAGAGCTCATAAAACACATACTATCATACATCAATTTCGTATTTATGTGCACAGATGTGCTACAACCTTCTACTTATTCCTGGCGATGATACCTGTTCATAACTCTTTCTCATGGCTTGTGTGCAGCTTGATGCCTTTGACCTGTCAAAAACTCCAAAACGCAGCTATACTTACCACAAAACACTTGCACATGCATTCTCTTGTTGCAAATTGAGCATTTGGTAGCCATGTTTAATGGATTTAATTGGTGCTTGAAAGCACTTTCTCTGGCGTCTTGAACCCTATTCAACACATGTACAATCTTTTGCACCATTGCTTTGACATCTGCACATTGGAAATGATATTTTTGATGAAAGGAATGGTGTCAGGTTGGCAATTGCGCTAGGCTTTGGATGGATGGTTACTGCTTAAATCATGGCTTGAAATTGTAGATTTAGGATTTGGCACATGACTAATATTTGATAACTAGGAGTAATTAGAGTTTTACACTTGAGCACACACTTCATTTATTTGTGTCTTTGTGTTTTCAGTTTAAGAGGCATAATATCAAAGAACTCTTTTTCGAAAAGATCAAATGGAGATTATCTAGGCTAATTGGGGAATTGGAGGTCTAGATGTTTTTCAAAAATTTAGAAATGTGTATATTTAAGTAAAATTAGAGAAAAGACTCTCAAAAATACCAGTGTATTTTTTATTGCTAACATGTGACCTCAACTGGGATGGAGACCTCCCTACGAGGCTCCAAGAACCTAGTAGTTTCAGTTGCCTTTACCATTGGGTTATGGAGTCATATGGCATGTACCACTGATCCTCTGCAAACCTGTAACCTTCATGTAGCCTTCTTTTCTTATTCAACAACCAATAAATGTAAAAGTCTACTTGCTCATAGAGCGAGCTTATATTCTTATCTACTCCTACTCTAACCATTGCACTGCTTCTTAATCAAGTGAACTCATGTTTCCAATGAATCCATGTTAGAAACTGATTTACTGAACCTGTTCTTGATCTTAACCAGAAAAATAATGGAAACCATATCATGAAGAAATATAGTTTACAACATAAACAATCTTTGTCTGACAAAAATGTTTTTACATTCATGCTATTCATAGATTCCAAATAATCGATAATAGGGTCATAAATGTCACAAATAAATACCTCTTCATGATACTATTTCAACTGAAAATTGAAGTGATGTTGGCTTCCCTCACTAATATTGATGTTGAATGTGAATTGTTCTCCCTCTATCAGAGGAAAATGCAAGCTCGATTGTTGATCTGCACCTTTCTTCTCCACTTCACCATATCTCTATAATTTGAATTCATCATGATGATACACTGGCCTATCAAAACTGACATTGTTTGAAAGAAAAGAAACTGTATGTTCATGATCTTCAGTGCAATTTTGATCAATAGATTCATAACTATCATCAACCACAACATGCACACATTTATGATCATCTCTCTCCTGAAAAGTAGAACTAAATGAAATTCTAATAGACAACAAGCCTTCACAAATCTCAAAATCTTCTTCCTCATAATTGTATTGGTTGAATATAGGAGCATCAAGATAAGATCCTAATGACAGAGATGAAGCTTCTTGTATAGGAGTATAAATAATAAAATCTTGAAACATATTTGGAAAAATATCACCTTGTTCCTTATCATAATTTGAAACAACATATTCATAAGGAGAAGAAGGATCTTCTTGATTCTCTAGCTAGAGATTAGACAGTCCCTAAAAATATTGTTCCTCGTGGTTACTACCACTTTCCTTAGTCTGCAAATCTGGAAACTAAGGGCTACCCTTAGTATCTATTGCAGATTCAAATCTGCTCATCATTTTTAAGTTTTTAGAGGGGACAATCTGATGTTCATGACAGCCTAAAACAATAGATGCATTTTGTACAATGTCAAAAGAATCACTACAGTTATCATAATGTGGATCACCAATCTGTCGATCATAATGAAGGGTATTTTCTAGAGAAGCATACTCTTCATGAATGTCTAATTCTTTATTCAAAATATTGAATTCATGACAACACTTGGGATGGAGAAAGTCATTTGAAAATTTTTCTTTACAAAACGCATGAAAAGAAGCATGAAAAAATGCCAAAGAGTTGACACTTGAAAGGGGAAGAGACCGATACCCATGACAAGAAATTCCCTCTAATGAAAACCCGAAGAGCCTGATCTGAACATCCTCATGCACAATTTGCAACCGATGAATGAAATCATTAAAATCCAACAAATGTTTAGATGCTATTTCCCAATCTTCTCCTTGAAATATGGGAATACTATTTTCCCATTCATCGCTACTAGGCACTAGATTAGGGAAACCAACAATCTTTGAAAAATCATAGAAATCATATCTCTTAGCTAATATCTTGTTCATTTCATACCAGTGGAGTCGCCAACAGATTTTAGAACAATGGAGTCACCAGTGAATTTTTCCTTCATGGAGTCGCCAGATAGATGATTACAACCAAATAGTGTCCATACTTTTTATATCATCAAAGTTGGATCTGTATCGTCTCCCAGGGAAGCTTGATTCAATATCCTCTCCCTGACAATGAAGCCAATTTGTTATCTCTCCAAGATTCCTTCTCAGGTTGTAGGTAGAAGAAGCCTGATAGCTTAAAATATGTTTTGGTTTTCTGTGTAGGTTGGATCAAATGGGACACATAAAATACTCACTCACACTTAAGACACTTTGTAATATAATCACTTAAGACATCTGTCTCAAAAAATGAAATGGAATACTAAAACATATCCATTTAATTATATTCTTGACTTAGAAACCATCATCGTGCTCTTTGAAAATATCAAACTAAGATATGTGCAAAACAAGTGCCATTCTTCCCTTCTTTGCGCTTTCGGTGGCTAAAGATCCAAAATTCTAGCCTATAAGCCACCAAAAGCCCTATTTTCAGCTGCTAAGGATGCCTGTGCCAGCCTAAATAGACAATGAAAAGGAAGGCTTTGTAAGCCACCTTAAAAATGTCAAAATTGTATTATCCAAGACCTTCTTCTTTTCAAGGTTGTTCATTTAGGTCTTCTGCATCCTGGGAAAGGTCTTCCAAACCTGTGTGGTTAAGGGGTTTTTTCTTTTGAAGCATCAAATACTTGGTGACCTTATGTGCCTCCTTGTTTGCTTGAACTAATTTTTTGTTCTTCTTTGGAAGTAGTGTTTTCTACGCATACATGTATAGAACATAATTATCCACTATGAAAACAAGAAACACTCCAACTACTACCAAATGAACAATCAATATTAGATTGAATCCCCTACCATCATCTTTAGTAAGTAGTCTATCCTGGCTAGCAAATGCAAATGGGTCTATGTCTTCCTGTGAAGAGAAATCCTCCTCCATCCTTGAAAATCTACTCTCTGAGCCAAAGCTTCGAGCACCCTTATCTTGATTCTCAATCATATAATTCATATGAACATAACTCCATGCTTACGCCCATAGGTGAGCCTCGATCATAAATAATGCTTCCTATCTACAATGATGAACATAATTAGGCTTAGACCATATATTGATAGTAGAAGCTTTGATGGATGGTGAGCAATTCGAAATACTCAGGTACAAGAATAAAAAATGTGAATAACCTCAGTGTTTACTAGCAAAGCTAATGGATGATACCAGCCTTTGCATTTTATGCCAAAGTGAATTGTTTAGAGATTTTTCAACTAAGCCACCTGTTACTACCGATACCTTAGCAGAACACATATTTTGTTAAAATTAGTGAAACAAACTTGATAACAACTATTGCAAAGCAATGAATTCCAGATGACATCTATACCCACGCTTGGCAGCTACAATCTTGGCGATCTGTGATCTCTGCAAATTAGGCTCTTCTATAGTATTTTGAAAAATCATCTCCAGAGCTCATAAAATACATACCATCATACATCAATTCCTTATTTATGTGCATGGATGTGCTACAACCTTCTACTTCTTGCTGGCGATGATACTTGTTCGCAACTCTTTCTCATGTCTTGCGTGCAAGATAATGCCTTTGACCTGTCAAAAACTACAAAACGCAGTTATACTTACCACAAAACACCTGCGCAGCCATTCTCTACTTGCAAATTGAGCATTTGGTAGTTGTGTTTAATGGATGTAATTGGTGCTTGAAAGCACTTTCTCTGGCATCTTGAAACCTATTCGACACCTGTACAGTCTTTAGCACCATTGCATTGACATCTGCACATTACAAATGATAATTTTGATGAAAGGAATGATGTCAGGATGGCAATTGTGCTAGGCTTTAGATGGATGGTTATTGCTTAAATCATGGCTTGAAATTGTAGATTTAGGATTTGGCACATAACTAATATTTGATAACTAGGAGTAATTAGAGTTTGACACTTGAGCACACACTTCATTTATTTGTGTCTTTGTATTTTAAATTTAAGAGGCATAGTATCAAAGAACGCTTTTTCAAAGAGATCAAATGGAGCTTATCTAGGATGATTAGGGAATTGGAGGTCTAGATGTTTTTCAAAAATTTAGAAATGTGTATATTTAAGTAAAATTAGAGAAAAGGCTCTAAAAAATACCAGTGTTTTTCTTTGTTTATAACACACATGTCCTTCGATCCAACGATCCCTGATCTCTCATGATCCCATAGTGGAGATCACTCTCGAATGCGAAGGGGGACGGTCACGATCCTTCGAACCCATTATAACGGATCTCTGGCGATCTATCTTCTGCGTATATTTTGCAACACCATTCCTCCTGAGATTTTCAACTTCGCGGTCAGAGTTTGATCTCAACCACGAGACTCTGACCAACATTCTCGGCCCATATCGGCACGATGTTTTAACCAGAATCTTCGATACCAATCTGTAACATCCCTAGCCACCCACAAGCTGGGATATACTAACTTCAAGCCCACCCTTGGACTTCATACTCTTATCAGTACCTTCTTTATTTAATAAGGATGCATAAGATAAAATATTTAATGAAATGCACAACAATATCCAACAAGCATGCATTATCTAAATTTAGTTAAACGATAATTAAAATACACAGTGGAATACATTCATACACAGATAATAATATCACAACAGAGATCACTTATATTTAAAAAAAGGTGACACCAACTGGGTACATACCAAGGACGTTCCACCCAACCATACACACCACTGCTCCAAATCTTAACAGCAGTGTCACCCTCGAGCCAGGGTTATGAATCCACAAGGACAGTTCCAAAGTGTACATGGGTTCCAAAACAAGTCAACTTTCAATATCTCACAGGTTTCCTAGCACCCACAACAATACAAGTACCCAACTCTCTTCCACCCAACCTATACCACCTAAGAGAATGGACCTCCATCGTTCTCTGCCATGCAATCCCTCTGGAAGTCCTTCTCCTTTTTCCAGGGCCTCCAACACAACTGGTCCAGAATCCCAATGTTGGAACTCTCAGGACTCGCAGTTGTGAGCAAAATAGGTCACAAGCCAACGCATCTCAGAGATGCAGGCCCAAAGCCGTGGCTAGTTTTCACCAATGACCACTATAGCCAACTATCCCCTGGATAATCTTCATCATTTCCTTTCCCTTTACCCCAATCGAGACATAAGTGTGGGTGGATCATGAATGGGTGAGTAAGTGCATGAAAGGGTGTGAGGGAAAGAATGGTATGAATGCAAGAGTGAAGGCGAAGACGAGCCAACGCCCAACCCCACAATCAGACCAGGGATAGATTTAAGCATTATTATGGGGAATCAATAACCTCCTAGCCTTCCCCAAGAAGCTCACATAACTGATCCCCTCCCTTAGGAAAAAAGAGTAGTTTACATAGGAATAAACATGTATCCCCTCAATCCCCCTCTCTTGTGGAATCATAGCCCCCTATAACTCTAATCCTTGTCTGTCTAGTAGCCAATGATGTGTTTATTATTAATAATGATCAAAACATTACATTTCTTGGGCATGTTGGCCCTTTAATAATTATTTGGGAACTCAGGCCTGTCATCTTTGTAACCATACACTATTTAAAATGGGGGTTCAAAACCCGGGGTGTTACAATATAGGCACATATTGAATAAATTTCAAGGTTGGCCCCATTCATTGCTCACTATGCGGGGTCAGTGCATGACATTTGTGGTGGTTGAATTGAAGCTTCTGCGACATCAACTCAACTTGGTAATTCAATAATCAAACCTTCCGTAAGTATTATGTGGGGACGTCAAACATCCTTAAGGATCGAAACCCTACAATACCTTCAAGGAAACTATCTAGTCTAACCATGTCAAATTTCGATGCATACGAGAACATATTGAAAACATTTCAACGTTGGCCCCATTCACTTCTCATTGTGCGGATTCGGTGGAATAAATTTTTGATGGATATATTGGAAGGTCCATGTCAAATTTCAATATAGTTCCAACAACAATTCTATATAAGGGAATGTCAAATGATGACAATGATAGGTGAATGATGAACGTTGATGAAAATGTGGACAGTCTTAAATATTATATGTGGACATCATACATTTTTTAGTATTGAAACCCTCCCATACCATCAAGGCATGTTTCTAGTCTAACCATGTCAAATTTCGATGCATACAGACATATATTAAAGAAATTACAATGTTGGCCCCATTCATTTCTCACTATGAGGGGTTGGTGCATGACATTTGAGGTGGGTGAATTGAAGCTTCTATGACATCAAATCTACTTGGTAATTCAATAATCAAATAAAGTGGTTAAATCCACTTTAACCAAGAGAATCAACAATAAATCCAGTTCAGTTAATGAAGTCAATTTATTGATGGTTCATCCATTGGGGTTGCAAGCTAGGAATCAAACCTACAAGAAATTGGCTTTGGAGAGAGGAATTAAATTATGATTATGTTCAAAATTATCGAGTTTGTGTCACTAGTGTTACCCCTCATTTTACATGCAATTCATGCAGTGATACGAGAGGGTTTCCAGACTCAAACATGACTCACACAAACAATTTCACAATCAAACATCAAGCCTATAGAATAATTAATGTGAAGGGATACAAGGCCAAGTTTTTGGGTGGCATCGCGTGCTTGTGTACTTGACCCTGCTTATAAGTGACATGTGAATGGGGCCAATGTTGAATTTTTTTCAATTTCTACTTGTATGGATTGGAATTGGACATGGTTAGACTAGACACATGTAATGACATTATGGGAGGGTTTACAGACTCAAACATGACTCACACAAGCAATTTCACAATCTTACAAAAATCTTATAGAATAATTAATGTGAAGGGCAACAAGGCCAATGTTTTGGGTGTCATATCCTTCTCATGTACTTGAAACCGACACATATAAATCATGACATGTGAATGGGTCCAACATTGAAATGTTTTCAATTTATTCTTGTATGGAATGAAATTTGACATGGTTAGACTAGATGCATGCAATATCTTCCATTGTCCTTCAATTATTTCTAATTGATTATTTCATTGTCCTTTCAATTATTTTCAATTGATCACGAAAATCTTCGATTTGAATAGAAGATCTTGCAAAGAGTGAGAAAAATTCTCCATTTTAATTGAAAATAACATAATTTTAAGAAACAATTTTCTACCTTTGTCTTAAGGTTTCATCCATTTTCAATAGAGTCCCCTAGATGAGAAATTAGTCATTATCAACTTATACTTCAAAAAAAAATTCATTCATTACTGATAAACTGATTAGTTTCACATCCTCACAATTATTCACACCATTCATTACTTGGGAATCCAGTACATTAGTATTACTCTACCCTTGTTTTTCCAAATAAAAGTTTTTCTAAACATATGTATTGAAATATGGTAAGCATCTCTTGTTTCCATGATGTAAAATTCTAACTATTCAATTTTCATTTACATACAACATTATATGAAACAACTAATTCACCATTTCAAGGGTCCTCCCTTTGTTGTCTAAATGATCCCTCTATCTCTTTGCACATGTTGAAACCATTTAATGTTAATTCCTAATGGGCTCCATCACCGTATAGGCAAGGATGGGATATTCCCCACCAAATGATGTTGAATTGTTTGGTAGCTCACTCAACAGCTACACCTCCATGTGACCTCACTAACTTCTTATGGAGACTCTAATACGACTCTATTCTTTCGCTTATACTTCAACTTCTTCTCTCCACAATGGGATTTGATTCAATTTAGGTTTTATACACACAAGCATGGATATAATACACATTAAAAATGAGAAAGAGTTAATTCCTTCATACATTAGATGATGCAATGCCTCATTATACTAGGGGAGAGGATGAGTACATTACATAAATCCATAATACCTAACGATTAATTACTACATTTCCATTATTAAATCACTTTATTGGTTATACTTTATTATATATATAATTCCTAATTCATTTAAATTCTAAATATTACCATTATATATAACAATTTTGGGAAACGTTTGGGGCATATAGTCTCCAAGGAAGGTATGTGAGTAGATCCATATAAGATAAAAGTAATAAGGGATATGGAACCACTTGTAAACCCATGCAAAATAAAGTCTTTCTTGGGCCACATATGGAACTAGATCAAAATTGTCAAAGGATATGCCAAGGCAAGTAACTAAGACCATCTTGTTAGGATGATTATCTATAATGTTAATGCTTTTTCAACAATATGATTTTAAAATATTTGTGAAACAAAAAATTCCCATGAGGGACTAGACCACTTGTTTAGGATAGAGAAAGGAGTAGAGGAGAAACAGATGGAAGGATACTTCCCCAATTCTAACTTCTTTTAGGGTTAGACAATAATTGGGTACTTGGAAGATGTATAACACTTGAATATGGTAAAGAATCCTAAGGAATGAATGTTCCCAAGTAAATAAGACTAGCACATAAATAATTAATATCTAAGATAGTAGTAGTGTACGTATATAGAATAGTTATGAATGTAATATTGAGACGATGTGTTCAACCATAAAAAAACTAGACACTTATACATGAATCCCATTATGGAGAGGTGGGTGGATATTTTTTAGGAACCAAGACATTACAAAATATTCTTGATTCAAGATTAAGGAATCCTACCATGTTTGAATATTTCTTGAAGAAGGTAGAAGTGTTTATAGTGTCAAAAATAAGGGAATAAGCCTTACACAAGATAATTTCATGATCATTTAAATACTATCTTAACCTGGCAACATGTGGTGGGTTGCATAGGGGTAAATGACTCTAATTGCATTTCCTAAAAGGATATTGCAATCCTAATTCCATATGTAAATAGAGGGGTAGAAAATAAAACCTCTTCATGACGAGGAGGGATAGAAACAAATTTGATAACAACATGGATATCAATGGAGTGTGAAACATTATGAGATACAACAAGATCCTAGGGAGGACCCTGAGGAGGAATGGGTGGCAATTTTGTATCCACCTTTTTTTTTTCATTTGTATGTAACCATAGGCTCATGGATAGGGGTTTTGACATATTTAATAATATATAGGGTTCACACATATATCCATATTGTGCAAGTGAGGAAAATAAATTCAATTTAGAAATGATTGGATGTAACTACAAATTAGGAGGGAAAGGCAATAAGGGTGGTTGTGCATTGGGATCTCCCAAATACAAATGTTCTATCTACACCAATTATATTTTATGTTATCTTTTAATATATGTATTTCCCCATCCAAAATCCCCACCTGGAAATATCTTTCACCTAGATCGACCCATCAAAACATGACTTAAGGCCAAAAATAGGGTAACTGCCCTGTCTCCGCCCCACAAAATTATAAGTAAAATAATGTTAAAAGTAGTGGTATTTCATTTGTGTTGAAAACTATTCCCAGTTATTCTAGAATTATTAATTAATTTCAAAAGGGTGGACCAGATTCAATCTCAACAAGGTCTTCTTTCCCTATTGATTATGCCAAGCCCATTCCCTTGGTTGTGGTTTCGCTAGATAGTAGATAGGGATAGTGGGAATCTAGTTAATCCATTCATGTGCATCACTAATTATATGGAGAAGCATTTGGATACCTTAAGAGAGTCATACTTATTCCCATCGTTTAATCATGCTTGGTTGAATTTATTCACTTTGAAATTCAAAGAACTGGGTAGAAATCATATTGCGTCAGCATACACAGGGACCATCACATTTCTTTGTTTTAATTAAATAGTCATATTCACCT
>JZKD02S0320507.1:516969-538421 GCA_000966675.3 Picea glauca
ATATATATATATATATAATAAAAAATTCAAAAAAATTCAAATTCAAATTCCACAAAACAAAAAAGCCAACAATAAACCCCCCCTTCCTGCGCCCATGCCCATTCATAGTAGATTGTATATGGAGGAAGTAGAGCACCCAAACCCTGATACAAAGATAGAGGAAGAGATAACTCGCGACCAACAGGGATTTTCTCAGAGAAAGAGAGACAATATAAATCATGTCATATCGGTACCTTTACTAAGCTTGGACATTGGTATTGTAGGGGAAGTCCATGCCCATTCATAGCTTGTAGTTGGAGGACGTAGAGAGCCTATACCCTCTGATAGAGACAGTGAGAGAGAACCCATGTCCAAGGGGTATTTTATCAGAGAAAGAGAGATAGAGGGGGGAGACAATGATATCAAGAGCCAAGTGGGAGACAACATCAGAGACAAAGCAACCAAGGGGGATTTGATTAGAGTACCAACAATGTCGTCGCCAAAATTCGTATTCTTAGGTTTTGTCTTGAAATATTAATTTAGATTGCATAAATAGGACTCCATCCTTTCAACAATGAGATTATTGTTAACCTTAGGCATCTAGAAATTTTCTTCTATCTAGAATGAAATAAATGGTACTAGTTTTCCTATCGAAACTTTTGTTGGAGACTCTCTTGGAAGGATCTTATCATTTCTTGTATGATTAGAGCATAGTTTTAAGTATGATTGACAATTATATATTCAAGAGAATCATTATCTACCAATTCATACATTGATTCCCCCCTCCTGGTACCTTTCCAAGATATCATAGATTGGATCAACAATTTGAGGATGGAAATTATAATTTTATAGCCAATCAATGTCGATTTGAAAAATATTTAACATATACTAGATTTATCATTTTTGGGTAAAAAACAAGTTTTACAATTTTCATCTTTTTTGAGTGGTTTTTGGCCCTAAAAACTTGCTAAAATAGGTTCAACATCCCTTCATATTGTAGAGCTAGTTTAGATTTTTATAGCACACTTCAAAATTCCCATTTTTAGTTATGGTTGAGGAAATATGGCTCCAAGAAGTTATTGTTCCCTTGAATCATATACCAAGTAAGCAAGGGTGTGCCTTGATCCAAACGTGTTACTTCGAAAATAAGAAGCATATTGAAGAGAATAGATATAATAAAGAGTACAAGGTGGAAATCCTCAAGGAGATTGGATGTGGGGCCTTAATCATGCAAGGTCTAACGGTGTGAGATACAGTGAAGATAAAAATGGAAACCCTTGAAGTGTCTATCTCAAAGACAATTTTTAACTTCTAGAGGAAGGAATCTTCTAAAAGAAGAAAAATATACAAGAATAAAAAGAACATTCTAAAAAACATACATAATGTTTGTATAATACATAATAATAAACGATAAAATAAAATGATCCATATAAATATGTTTCATGAATCTGCTAGTTAATACGTAAAATTGATATTGGGTTCACTATTTTTGTATATGAAACATGCCTAGTGGAATTATTATCCTTTCCAACACATATGAATTCCTTGAAATCCCATTTCATGCATGTATGAATTCCTTAAAATACTTAGTAAGGTGCAATGTGGGTGCAATTCCAAGGAAGTGGGTTGTGAAGAATTATGCAATAAATGTGAATTGAGATCAAATTGTGGTCATGATTTCTCACCTTATATCAAAAGGGAGGGGGTTACTTGTTATTGAGAATATGTAAGCATACAAAATTTGTCCCCATGGTACCCACACTAGACATGATGTGGTGTGGTTTGATATAGTGATTGATTATGCATCCTTCTACTATGTAAAGAAGTAACATAATGACGATTTATCCAATGGATGGATGGTTGTTTTATGGAAGAACAAATTAGATTAAAAGTGAGGTTGTAGATGTTAAATATATTTAGAACTAGTATACCTATGTATATAATTTGGGAGGAGAATGATGAACAAGCTAGTAAGTGCTCATGGCATTACAAGTATGAGAAAATTAGAGTTTGAAGGAATTTTCTTTTTATAACATCATATATAAGCATATTTTGTTAATATAAGGGTTTCCTTCTTATAAGTGTTCGTTAAGCATAGAGCTAACATAGTTACAAGGATGAGAAAATGAGTTCCAAGGAACAAATGAGAATCTTAAGGATTTTCTTTCTTATAAACTCATACATAAACATATGGTGGTAATAAAGTGAGTTTCCTTCTTATAAGTGTTAATTAAGAATAATTTTTCATATAAGGGTGAGTAGAGACAAAGGGTGTGAGTTAATAAGTAGATAATTGTTTTTATTTTTATTTTTTGATGATGTATACTTCCATTCTCATCCATCTACGTTTTTTAAATTTTAGTGATTTGGGCCATATTAAAATGGAAAAAACCCTTGAGGACAAAGTCCCATTGTGGAAATTTCCATCAATGAAGTAAAACTATAAATTGTGGAAAAATTCCTACCCGATTTGTGGGAAAATTATTATTGAAAATAAATTGAGTTTTCAAATTATTAACACACTGAGACAAATATAGATAAAAACTAGGGCAATCTGAACTCACAGAAATGATCTTTATTACATGAATATATTAGATAAGAAAATTCCACTAGAGAACATGGAAGAGTGGACCTAATTATATAAATTGTAGTAGACACAAAATAACCCAACAACAACTAGAGGTTCCATCCTCAACTAACAAAACTTATATTTTAGGTTTAACACATTTTTGAATGATTTATATGAATTAGTATTTTTAAAATTAAAATGGAAACAACGAAATATTTCTCTTAATTGTTTTCATCATCTACCTAGTATGAAAATATGAATGGTTATTCACTTGAGGGTACATGTAAGGCATAGAAATAAAATCCTTGGAGGAATGATAAGAATTAAAATCTTCAAGAAAATACATAGAAATAGAACCATCATATGTAGGCATAGAAAATAGGGGCAAGGTAGGATCCATGCATGCATCATTAGAATTACACAATTTATTGAATGAATGAATAATTGTTGTTTTTCAAGTAGTTTCAGACCTTACCCATTTTTCATAATTAATTTATTCCTTCCTTTTCATGAAGGACATGGAAGGAAGAAGAAAATATTATTCATGTACTTGAAATAATATTCATATTTCTGATGAGGGTAGTCTTTTCGGTGAGTTAAGGTTCCACCTTTGTTGTTCATTTTGTTTCAGAAATACCATGATTTGGGTTGTCTTTAAATTGTCCAAAAACTCTTAGGGTAAAGTTACATGAGAAAAGTTCCCAACATAGGAGTGGAATACTATTTTTTTAATTAGTTCCTATCGCATTTGGGTCAATTGTTAACTCAAAAAAATAGATGATATGAGTGCCTCTTATCCCACTCTAACCATTTCAAGTCCAAAGCTCAAAAATATGGAAAAAACTAGATAGAGAGAGTCATAGAACATGAATTTGTAAGAAACTAAAAATATCTCAAAATGCTTTGTATTTCTTGGTGTTGATGTGACACTAGTTATATTCTTTCAAACCAATGTGTTTTTTGTGGAGATTTTCAAAACAATGCATGCAAAACTAAATTTAAAATTGAATTTTGAAAAGCATATGATTCATTGGAAATTGAAGTTAGGAGTTTTCATTTTTTTCATATTCAATTATTTTACTTGTTGATTCATAACATCATTAGTTTCATGACCACACCTTTTTGAGTAAGCAAGGCCACTAAAAGTAACACTTATAATTTAAAATTGATTAGTAACGATTTTATTTTCTAGGGTGCACAAACTATCTTAGGATTTATAGCCTTGGAATAGGATTTTGTGAGTAAACTTATCCAAGGCTATTAAATCAACATATGTGTCTTACTAAGGGAGTGGAGAAATCCATTGTATAATCGGTAATATCAGGAGGCTCCGCTTACACCAGAGTTAAGCATGAGGTCACGTGAGTTTGGTTGAAAGGATATCCCTTCGACACCTTCTTAGTGTCAGATATATTTCTGAGGATCTATTCATATATGGGGATATTTCTAGTACCTTTACCTCTATGAGAGGTGGTGCTTTCAAGGTTTCGAGCTTTATTAACCTGCCCATATGGTGGATCTGACTTACGACTGTTCACTTGTGCATTGGTTATATCGTGGTTTCTTATATGCTTGACTTAGGTACCCCATAGGTTACTTGCAGGGGTTATTCTAAAGGTACCCTGGTGTTGAGCACTCAACACACCCTAAAAAGACTATGTCAATTTTCCACTTTTTAGGTACCACTTGATCTTTGCACTATCTGATTTCGACTTCATTTCTTTGTGATATGTTTCGCTTTGCTTATTATCTTAAATCTCATTATCTTTTCAGGTCTGTTGAACTTATAAAACCTCGTGACTTAATAAATCCTTAACACCTAAATAAAGAATCAAAATCTAAAACATTTCACCCAACACACTCGATTTTGGCATCAAAAGGAATTCAAATATGGAAAGGAATACTCGGGAAACCTCATCCACTAAGCACGAATCTTCATCAATATCAGAAAAAGGAATTTTTATTTTTACGATGAGTATTGCATAAAGATATCGTCGATAGTCGATCCCCTTCAACAATGGTAAAAGACGAGAGGAATAGGTGTTAACATAGAAATAAAAAAATATCGTCGATAATCGATGCCCGACGCACTTATTGGAACCAGGGAAAGACTAAAAGGATTTCCATATCAATTTTGACCACACTAAATTCTACTCCCGATAGTCGGTCCCTAATGCATTTTTGACATCGAGACTTTTGCAAAGAAGTTAATCCGAAGAAAACACGTGATAGGTTCATTGTCGATCGCCGACCTGGGATACGTTTCGGCATCAGAAAGCAAAGGTTTGTTTTAGAACACATAACATAGGGAAAGTCCCGACTCTATTTAATATGCACAGATTAGACCACCTGTCTTCAACGCCACATGTATTTTCCAAATCGGAAGACCGTACGCTCTAGTTTTGCCCCGAATCATTTTTCTTGGTTCCCTAGGTCCAAGTCACACCTCCAAGTCTCACCTCCGAGTCAACTTTGCCACAACATCATTGTACGATGAGATTTATCGGCATAGGATATTTTGCTAGGGACATTGACAAAAACGTTCACAGCGCATCCCAAATCTCTGATCCACCCACTACGAAAGAGACATGATGGGATGTTTTAGCATTAGATACGATTAGATTTTAAGCATTTAATGAGATAATTAATACCAAATACTGCATTAGTTTCTACCTTGTGTGCTAATCAACACAGTCATTTTAAATTACCGATAGACCACATCACCCCCCCGATCCTCCGTCATCGACCCACGATGAATTTAATTTATAGAGATTTGGCGACATATTTGTTTAAATTGCAGTCATCACCCGAATTGAATGGATGATGCAACATAGTAAGTTCTTCATTGGTTTAAATCCTCTTGAGCCATGGTAAGAGGAATCATTCAAAGCACAAGGAAATTCAGAGTATCCGAAGAAATGAGATGACCAATTCGAATTCTGCATAGATCCCATGAGTATCAAATAACCAGGTTTAGCAAGCTTACAGGTATGTATCCAAGTCTATGGATTCTACATGTTTTACACTTCATATATTTTTTATTCGGTTTTTTTTTTTACACAGTCTCTTAAGGTTTATTTTTTAATTGTAGGAAAAATGCCTCCAAGCAATCCAACCACTAGACGATCATCGAGGGAGTCGAAGCTAAAAGAACCAGAGTTAGGTGAAGGCTCCTCTCCAAGGGTTGCAAGACAATTGGAATACATGCGAAGACCAAATCCCAAAACATCGACAAAGAAGGCTTTCATCTAGCCTCTGGCCTTTGGAGATACAAAGGCAAGCATAGGGACCAAGGTGACACTCCCAGATTGGGGAGATCTCTTTAAAAAGATCAGCTGGGAGGAATACCCAAAATATATCCCACATAGTGACCCATATCTGAGAGCGCTCGATGACGAGGTGTTCTTGAATATTCGACGGTCATACCTGCATATGGTAGCGAGCATAACCCCTATTTTCCCCTGTATATAACTTTTGAAGTGGCTCATCGACCACAAAGACACACATAAGTGTTTTATCAATGATGATAATGGTGGTTATGTCAGAGTGTTCTTACTGATAGAAGTCCATAAGTATTACAAGCTTAGAGACCCTGAGCAGTGACTGAACAAAGATTTTGTCATAAAATTCTATGAGAGCCATGACACCATGTAGGTGATGACCTCATGGTGGAGGTAATACAATAAATACACCAATTGAAGCACTGGATGGTAGTATATGACCAAATTAAGAGAGCCATACATCTACTTGATGTCTCTCATATGCTGATTATATGGAGAGAAGGATTGTTCCAAGTTTTTAGAGGCATGGATTCCTCTAGCTTACATAGTGGTAATCTCTGGGAGTGGCTTCAACTATGGAGCCATCATTTCTAAGAAACTAATAATATGCATACAACAGGCTCAGATGCCAAAGGAATGAGCGACACCATCCTTCTACATGGAATCATATTTACTTGATGTCATGTGTGCCAGAAACGTTTTCGCCAGCATGAACCTGAGCTAGCACATTACAGAACTATTGGTTCACATATATTTCAACATCCTATGGGAGAACAAGTACAACAAATATTACTCCCTCATCCATGATGAATTCATCACACACATTTATTTCATTCCTTTTAATAAGGAATTCCCAAGATTATCAGTTGTGGCCAGAAAGATGATATCAAAGGTAGGCCAATGGTACCTAGGTGAGTGCGACACTTACATCAGGGTGTTTGGGGCCACCAAAGAACCACACCTCCTACCAACACATGTCCCTGACCAACTTGTAGTAGGGTAGATTTTCTACCAGACCATGCTGCAAGGCTACAATTCCACTCTGGTCAAGTACAAGAAGCAAGCATTCATACCTTATGGTTTCTATGTAGGATTCTACATGGTGAAAGACACCACTCAAGAAAAACAAGAAGAGATGAGCCAAATAGAGTTTATATTCTAGATGAGTCAATTTCTCAAGTATGATCCAAAGGGAATGGTCTTGAAACATGCTTTACAAGTGTCGTTATGCTGGCCATATGCCCACGACAAGTTTGAAGATGAGGTCTTCATGAAAAATGCCAAAGAATGGGATGAAGTGGTGGAAAGGATGGTCGACCCCAAAATGACCAGGTTCAAGGCCCTAAGCTTGGATGATCAAGTGACGACCATAGAGAAATCAACTTAAGAGGCTCTTAGAGCCAAAGAAGAAATGATAGCGGCAAAAGAAGTGGAGGTTCCCTGGTAACTCCGGTGTAGGAAAGAGGTTTCCCCATGACACATGATGCATGGGAAAGGGGTTTTCTCATGATAGAACATGCATAATGAATAATTGATCAATTGTAAGATGACCCAGACCTCACAGGGATGATAGGATCTCCTACCGACAACCCACGTGAAATCTAGGTGGGCCCAAGTGGCCCTGAACTAATAGACATCAATGAAATTGCTGGGTTAGACAACCCTAAAATCACAATTCCACAAGCTGGATCACTGGGAGGTGTTTCAACTCAGCCAGAGATAGTCAGAACATCAAGGAGAGAAAGTACACGAAACCCCCTCCACAAACTAATAAACATCTATGATGATCAAGAGACCCTGGAGGTATCCTTGGTAACCCCTGTATAGATCATATAAGAAAAGGATCCAGAGAAGACATCTTCCCCAGCTCCCAACGCTCAAATTAGGGACCTTCCATAGAATGCAAAAGAGGTCGAGAGTGTCTTAGACACTGAAATACATGATGCACTAGAGACCCGAGAAGATAGTCTGAAGGATGAACTAGGGTTGGAAGAACAAAAGGAAGAAGATCCAAGGTAAGAAATCGGCGTCTCAATGACAGATTATCAAGTAAGTACTAAGCACTCCCCTGATGCCCCAATTTCAATCGATACTCAACTTTCCGATGAGCGAAAAATAGACTCCATACCTTTCGTGCACATGTAGGAAGTTCAAGAACCTAGTCTTGAACAGTTATATACCATCGAGAGCCTGGGAAATATGCTCACTTGGGGAGATCAACAGATTCCCGAACCCATAGATGAATTCACTGACGTACATACCATCACTTATGGCTGGAAAAGGAAAGCTCTCATGTAGAGAACTACCAATAAGAGTAGGATCACTCTAGATCGCTCCATCCTCATCACCATGGAGGAAAAATATGATCAATACAGAGCATGAAAAGACATCTAATCTTATCGGTGCAGGGATGGAAATCACAGATTCCACCCTTGACAGAGAAAAAAGGGATAAAGAGGAGTTGGCTACTGATTTGAAAGAATTGGAAAATTTGTGCCACTTGGAAAAATATTACCAGGATACCACACAGGCCGTGGTGTTCCTAAGGAGGGAATTCAAGGAGCCCTGCAAAATATTTATAGATGAACGACACCTATTCACTGCGATGATAGTCGAGCTTCAAGAAGACACCCTCATGGCACTGGCGAGGTGAAAAGATATGGAGAAGTCTTACGAGAAGGCAGACCAAGATGTGGAAAGGATTGACTATATCCCCATAGTGTAGCAAGGTCGAGACGTCGAAGAGCACGACATCTGGGTGCTAAAAAAAAGTATTGTCGAACACATAAGGAAATCAACCAAATATTCGGTACAAATGTCTCAGGAAAATCATTGGGAAATCCAAGACAAATGGGTCGAGTGCGAGAAACGCTAGACCAATATCAACCGAGCAATGAGACACATCGACCTCCCCGAATTTGGCACACCCGATGAGTTTTTCGACTTGCATGACGTAGTCAAATCACATGTCGAACAAGACTCATCATGGGCTTTTGAAATGGAAAAGGTTCTAGTACAGGTGCAACAGTTCATGGAGCACCCGATCAAATCTCGAGCCATGTTGCAACAGTTAAGTGTCATAATAGTCAAGTATCGGGCATGAGCAGTAGAGATAAGATACATTCTCTCAACCCCAATGGAACAACATAGATTCATGTATTCTAACACATGCGAGGATCTCTTCATTAAGTGGTTGGAGTATGAGAGGAGTCATCCACTCAAATGAGACCATTTGATGACTCTGTGAAGACTGATAGAAGAAAGCGCCAAGTGGTGATTTTTTTTTTACTTAGTTGCACTTTAATAGTTATTTTTAGTTAATAGTATGTTATAAATAGGAGTATCAACCTATTATTCAAGGGTCGATGGTTGTTGCAAAGACCGTCATTTTTTGGATTTTGTAAAGAAGCATTTTGGAGTTGCCTTAATTGAGAAGTCTTGTCCAGGACCAAAGATTTTTTTTTGTTTTTCATCAAAAGTGTGCATGATTGGATGTGGAGAGGAATTATTTATGATTTCATCTCATGAATGGATGTTGTAATGAGTAAGATCTTATTAATATCTTGATAAGTTATCTGATTCAATGTTTTGCAGTTCTTGTGTTTTATGATGAAAATTAAATCATTGTGTTATTATGTTATCGATGATTAGAGTTAAGAAAATTATTTTTCTTGCTATTGTTCATTGCATATGTGTTTTCTGTTGATAATGACACCTCAATCAACAATTAGTTCACCAACAGGTTAATGTATTATTACTAGGCTTGTGGTGGAGTTTTTTTGTTTGCATGCTAGAATGAAAGGGTTATCCCAAGCTCAACCTTCTCCACTAGTTAAGATTTTCCCAATTTGTTACCTAGTTGGTTTATACTACATTTTATCTTGTATCGGTCCCACCTATAAGATAAAATACAAAAAAGAGAACGTCTGAACTGAAGGATAAGCCTTCACAAGAGAACGTAAAGCACATCGATTATTTGGCTGGATCGAAAGATCTGGAGAACCATTCCACTACTAAATGTTGCAGAGTCTAATTGGGCCTCGGTGGTGGGTTTGGTTTCTGCTTTTGAGTCCAAGGGATTTAGGATCCCTCAATAGAACTGGCACCAGAAGGAGGGCCTGAAGAATGAATGGATGATAATATTTTTCACATTGTATTTCACATAGCCTCTAGATTCAAATAGCCCACATGCATGGCTAGTCATTCCCAAGACAACCCACACACACTCAGTACTCCTAAAATGAGTAACTCAACCCAACATGAGGAAGAATAATTGTTCCTTGATATGCCCTATTCTCTTCCTCACGAGGAATTGAACCAATTTAGAAGAATCACAAGAGCTTATGCCCAACAGATCGATGCACTACCCTTAGCTCTGTTACTTCCTCGAAGAAAAAAAATAATCAGACCAGTGGTCGATACCACCGACCAAGATTTTGTACACATAGTAGAAGACATGAAATATTTATCTCTCACCAAAATCGAACATCCTCTTAACCTAATCCCCAAAACACTGGCCAATAAAATGTTTCTGAAGAGGAAGGGTTAAACTGAGAACAATCTGAAGAAATGGAAGATAACAATGACCATGATGAAGAAAGGGGAAAACCACCTCAGAACAATAAACCTTGTTTGGCCATAGATTCTTTGGCCATCCCTGGACGAGTACACAACCTTCCCCAACATCCAGAGAAGTTACTCCCTAAATTTGACCGTGAAACCTTAGGATTTCCCGAAGACCATATCAAAAAGTTCATACTGGATATCATACTGATGAATGTTCAACATGAAGACGTGGTTTGTAAACTTTTCCCATAAAATTTCAAGAATTCGGCCTCCACGTGGTATTGTAACTTACCTGTAGGATCCATAACTAGTTGAACTAAGTTCCAAAAGGATTTCCAAGACAAATTTGCAGAAGAAACCACTACAGAAGCTTTGATGGATGAGTTTTTTTCCACCACCATGAGTTCAAAGTAAAGGGTTAAAGACTTGAATGAAATATTTACTACCATCTTAAACAAATTCCAATCTGAAGTTAAACCTCCTGAGGAGCTGCAAATCGAAGTATATGCTAATGCTGTCCTACCTTCTATTTCCATGTTTGTGAAAAGGGCTACCAAACCAACCTTAGTTGAGAATTTTGAAAATGCCAAAACAATAGAGTTCCAAATGAAGGGATGTAAATAAGGCCATGTCTCATTAGTTAAAAAATAAGTTCAACCTCCTCCCAAGATAGGACTACTGCTCACTATACCCCGAGGGAAACAAACAGAACAAGGTCCTGAAAAGGGGAGAGGGGACATAGAGGACCTACAACGCATGGTTAAGAAATTGTCAAACGAAATCATAGACATGAAGATAAGCACAGGGGAAGGAAACCAAATCCAGAGGCTCTATAATCATTTATTTAAAAGGAATATGTCTTTCAAAGAAATTGAACCTCCCCCAACCAACTTAAACATCGATCTGGGAAATGTAGCATCTGACTCTTTCAGTACCTATAATTAGGAGAATAATTCTAGAAGCGGCTCCCGACAATGGGTGCATGCCATGAATTTGATGGCCAACCGGTTTTTGGATGAATTCTCCCTGACCGAACAATCAAGCAGCTCAGCTATGAATATTTTTGATCAAGAAGAGGTTGATCCACCGGAAGAAAAAACCATGTTGATATGGGACCCTGATTTACCTATGCCTTCTAATGACCTATTTGAACTTCAAGAACCTCTCACAGAAGTCTTGATTGTACAAACATGAAGTAGGGGCCAACGTGTCTCAAATAGCCTCAATACAACCCAAAATTTGGGAGGAAGACCATCTCTTGATCACCTAAAAGAACCTTTTACTCCCCGAAGAAATCCTATAAATATCCATACGTGAGAATCGCACAATATAGACTACAACATAGTAGAAGACTTGAAAAAGTAGAAAGAAAATATATAAATCATGGACATGTGTAGAATCCCTCAGCAAAGGGAATTTCTTCTACAAGCATTAAGGTCAGTAGAAAACCCTACGACAAGACTCGACCAAGGAGGAAATCTAAATCCCATAGATCTAAGGAAAAAATTAACTGTGAACATTTTCTCCGAAGATAAGAAGGGGAAACCTTTTGTTCCACCGTTCCTGTTGACATTTGAAGTCTTCAACATAAATCTCTATAATCTTTTAGTTGACTCAAGAGAATCCTCTAATTTCTTTCCATTGTCTATTTGAAAAAAATTAAACGCAATATTTCTCAAGAGCAATAAACATGTTATAAAACTAGACAGAACCAAGGTGAAGGTTATGGGAGAGGTCGAAGATGTGATGATCATAATAGTGACACACTATAAATTTGTGCAAGTAATTGACATCATCATAGTAGACATCTCAGAAGATTATGGGTTGTTATTAAGTCGAGATTGGTCTGAGAAGTTAAACGAATACTTTAGTATAGACTGGGCTCAACTTTGGATACCATTAAAGAGGCACACAAACATGATCAGGATAGATAGGGAAATATACCTAATACATACCATCACCAACTTAGAAACCCGCAATGAACCCTCATCGTCTGAATTCCTCGTGCTAGGAAATTATTCCCGTGACTCTTTTTTCTGGAATTTCTCCCCCCTCTCATCTGATGTCCCTCTTACTCAAAACCCCAAAATGATTTTTCAAGAGAAATTGTCAACGATGATGGAAGAAATCCTCTTTTTCCAAGAACCTACATTAGAAATCATGGAAAAAATGAGAGGTGAAGAGGAAAGTGACAACAAAGTGAAAGTTGATAGGTTTTTCTCACAAGTTTGGACCTTATACTTTGATGGATCCAAATCACAAGAAGGGTTAGGGGTAAAGTGCATCCTCATTGATCCAAAAGGTAAACAAAATTTCTTGTCCTGTAGACTAGAGTTCGAATGCACAAACAACACTGCCAAGTATGAATCTCTAGTAGAAGGGATAATGAAATCCCTAGAATTAAACGTCAAAGAATTGAAGGTTTTAAAATATTCTAAAATTATTGTTAGACAAGTAAGGAATAATATACAGTGAAACTCTCCACACCTAAAGAATTACCAACAAGAAGTGAACAAGCTAATAGAACATTTTGAAGCCTTCAACATTACAGTGATCCCCATAACAAAGAAAATTCTTGTTGATTCTCTAGGCATCACTGCCTCAAGGCTATCACCTCTAGAATATCATGAAGCCTCACATTTCACTATGGAGCTACTCTACAAATTTTCGGTGCCCAACAATATTACTAATTGGAAGTTATTTGAAGGAGATGAACATATTATAAACTTTTTTACCAATCAAGATAATTTTAAAGACTTGGCTATTGATGATGAAATATTCCAGGAGCAGAAACAAATCCTCATATAGATCAACTGACTGATAGAACAAGGTCTAACACGATACCAAAGAGAATAGCCAATTTAGAAAACCTGTTTGATCTAAGGGAAATATTTAAAGGGTCAAAGAACAGAAAGACGAGAATTTATTGTCCCATGCATGAAACTATAAATTTAGGAACCCCGAAAAACCCCAAAAACATAAATATCGGCAAGACAATATCTAAAGAGGAAAGGAAGGCCTATCTCAATCTTTTCAGACAATATCAAGATGTCTTTGCATGGTCCTACCAAGATATGAAAACTAATGATACTCGTATCATTCAACACACTATGCCTTTAAAACTTGAAGTAAAACCCTTCCAACAGAAGCTCCAGAAATACCACTCGTCGCTAGAGTTGCTCATGTGTCAGGAGTTAAAGAAACTACTATATGCCAAGATTATTTTTCAAGTTAGACACTATGCATGGGTAGAAAATTTGGTTCCTGTAAGGAAAAAATATGGGGAGATCCGCCTGTGCGTAGATTTTAGAAACCTCAACAGAGCTTCAAAAAAGGACAAATATCCAGTCCCACCAATGGAGAAACTCTTAGAGACTGTGTCTGGCTCTGATATTTTCTCCCTGCTAGATGATTTCTCAGGATACAACCAGGTTCTAGTTTCAGAATAATACTGCTTGAAAACTACTTTCCGAACCAAGTGGGGAACCTTTGCTTATAAACGTATGCACTTTGGGTTAATCAATGGAGAGGAAACCTTCTAGAGGGCCATGGACGTATCATTTCGTTGACTAATAAAAAAATGTGTGGTAGTCTAATTAGATGACGTAACTGTGTATTCAAAGAATAGAGAAGATCACATCCAACACTTAACCCAGATTTTTGAAAGGTGTAGGAAATAATGTGTATCCTTAAACCCTAAGAAAACTATTTTCAGTGTCGAGGTAGGTAAGTTGTTAGGCCACATTATATATCAAGCAGGAATTCTCATAGACTCGGAAAGGATTAAGGCTATAGATCATCTTCCATTACACCCGATTTCCCTAAAACTATCAAACCCTTACAAAAAATGATTCATAAATATGTTGAATTTAAGTGGGATGATGAACAAAAGAGGGCTTTCAGTAATATTAAGACTGCAATATCTCAAGCTCTAGTGTTACAAAGTCCCAATTTCAACAAATATGTCTTTCTCTACACTTTTTCCTCCGACCAATCGCTAGCTACAATATTGACTTAGAAGGATGATGACAACAAAAAAGCCCCAGTATCATTCATGAGTGCTAATATCCAAGGGGCCGAACTAAATTACCCTGCTATAAACAAGCAGGATTATGCAGTATACAAGGCAGTGAAACACTTAAGATCTTACATCCTTAAGAATCACACCAAAGTCATAGTGCCTCACCCTGCAGTCCGATCTCTATTCAGTCAACAAGAGATGAGGGAATGAAGAGGAAACTCGATGGAAGTAGTCCAAGAATTTGATATAGATATAAAACCTACTAAAGTAGTTAAGGGACAAGGTTTATGAAAAATGGTTGTTGAATCCTAGGACCAAGTAAATGAGAACCCCGGGTGGGATAATGAATTGGTGTTATGGTGTGGCAAATCTTCATATGTTTCCCTAGGGGAAGAGTCTAGGTACAAGAAACTGACTTATCTCCTTCATCATGGGACTTGCCTTGAGAACCTAAACCCTATGGAAAGGAGAGCTCACAGATTAAAATATGCATAGTATCACCTCATAAATTTGGTACTCTTCCATGTTAATTATGATGGGGTCCTTTTAAGATATTTCAAACGTGAAGATGCAGAAAAAGTTTTGAAAGATTTCCATGATGGTCCTAATGATGGACATTTCGCAAGAAACACCATCGCTCATAAAATACTGAGAGTTGGCTATTATTTCCCTACTCTATTAAGATATGCTCACACATACACTAGAAACTGTAAGACTTGTCAAATAAGCTCGGGGAGGGAAAAGAGAGAAGCTATCCCACTCCAACCGGTGGTCATTTCTAGGCCTTTTGAGAAATGAGGGTTAGATATCATAGGATAAATTACACCAAGTTATTCAAAACAACATAAGTACATATTGACTTCCACAGATTATTTCATGAAATGGTTAGAAGCCATCCCTCTGACTCATGTAAGAGAAAAGGTGGTGATCCAATTTATAGAACAACAATTGATCACAAGGTTCGGTGTAACCTCTGTCCTTGTTTTTTATAACAGATCTTACTTTTATTCCACCTTATTAACAGAATTTTCCCTAGACAAAGGAATTATAATCAGATACTCTGCAAACTACTATCCACTTGGGAACGGAGTGGCATAATCAACTAATAAGAACCTAGTGAGGATATTGAAGAAAACAGTTGTATACAACTAGAGAAATTGGCATACTTCACTTCATAATGCTTTATGGGATGATAGAGTTACACCCAAGGAAGATATAGGGAATTCCCCATACTTTATGGTATATAGACAAGAATCCATTCTCTCGAACGGGCTATATCTTCCATCTCTTCAACTTGCTTAGGATTTGAGAGGAAAAATCTCACCAATCATACAACAAAGAATTGATACCCTCCTCATTCTTGAAGAAGAAAGGGAGAAACATAAATCAAATTTAATAGCTCACCAACAGATAGTTAAAATGTGGTTTGATAAGCATAAGGATAAAGAGAATAATTTTGAAGTAGGGAACTTAGTCCTAAAGTGGGATATAGAAAATGAGCCTAAAGGAAAACACTCTAAGTTTCAGAACCTATGGCTTGGACCTTTCCAGGTGGTCGAGAAGATTGGGTTAGGAACGTATTGACTACAGAATATGAGGGGGGAACCTGACACCCTCTCGGTGAATGGCCAAGCCCTAAAACAATATTTCCATTAAAAATAAATAAAAAATAATTTGTGATTTATGTTTTCATGATGTTTATTTTAGATACGTCAATTACAAAATGCATTTTTCATTTTATCTTTTGTTATTTGTAGTTTTTATCTTTTTAAGATTGTGTTTAACAAGGAAATGGTTGACCTCAAATCATGCAATACAACAAACTCTGTTACTGACTCATCACTCACATACAACACAACAAACGTTGTGGAACTTGCAATTGTTTCGAAGGGTTCTCTATCTAATCCGTGCAGACGAACAAATTTGGAGAAATGCAAAAGTGTTTACTTGGTGGTCTGGTGAAACCTTAAGGGAAACATGGTGAGCTAGAATGGACTACATGTACCTCAGAGACAGAGCTAGCAAGTTTCACCTTAACCATTTCATTTTGCAAGCATTAGACCTCCTCCTCTCCCACTCACTCAGGGAATTATGCCGAAATGAAAAAATCAACTATATCAATTGAGTTCACAGTAGGAGAGGGTATGCAGATAAATCCGTTGGGGCTATAGATGCTCGCTGGAAGCGAAGTAAGGTCTATGGCATCAAGGTGACTCTGTTAGGGCTATGGATGCTTGTTGGTAGCGGAGAAACACCATAGCAAGTGAAGAAGCGTGACTAAAGGCTCAATGTCAGTTAATTAGTTACTAGACTCTGGTCAAAGGGGATGTGAGTCAAGGTTAGAAGAAATGTAGGTGGGATAAAGTTTAAAAAATCTCGCAGGCAGGCCCAGATGCATCAACCAGGGAAATTTCAAATGCAAGGGTAAAAAACGCTCTGATATTAAAAAAAAAAAAAAAAAAAGCCAACTAAGTTCTTAACCATCGTTTGCATCAGTCGAGCTTGAGGAAGGAACAAATATTCTGCTTTCACCTTGTAAGCTACCATTTGTTGAGCACTCAACACACCCTCAAAATCCTATGTCAATTTTCCACTTTTTGGGTACCACTTGATCTTTGCACTATCTGATTTGACTTCATTATTTTGAGAGATGTTTGGATTTTCTTATTATATTGAATCTCATTAGATTTTCAGGTGTGTTGGAATTATAAAACATCATGACTTAATAAATCCTTAATCCCCGAATAAAGAATCAAAAGCCAAAACACTTCACCCAAAACACTCGATTTCGGCATCAGAAGGAATTCAAATATGGAAAGTAATACTCAGGAAACCTCAGCCGTCGAGCACCAATATTCATCGATATCGACAAAAATAATTTTTATTTTTATGACAAGTATTGTGTAAAGATACCACCAATAGTCAAGCCCCTTCGATAACGGTAAAAGATGAGAGGAATAAGCATTAACATAGAAAGAAAAAAATATCGTCGATAGTCGATGCCCGATGCACTTATCGAAACCGGGGAAAGCCCAAAAGAATTTCCACAAACATTCTGACCATGCTAAAATATACTCTCGATCAACGATCCCTGATGCATTTTCGACATTGAGACTTTTGTAAAGAAGTTAATCCGAAGAAAACATGTGATAGGTTTATCACCGATCATCGAATCGGGATACTTTTCTGCATCGGAAAGACAAGGTTTGTTTTAGAACACATAACATAGTGAAAGTCCCGACTTCAGTTAATACACATAGATTAGGTCACATGTCTTCAATTCCATGTGTCTTTGCCAAATCAGAAGACTGTATAGTCTAGTTTTTCCCGGAGTCATTTTTATTGGTTTCCTAGGTCCAAGTCACACCTCCAAGTCTCACCTTCGAGTTATCTTTTCCATGACATCATTGTACGATGATATTGATCGATGTTAGATATTTTGCAGGGGACATTGACAAAAAGGTTCATAGAGAATCCCCAATCCCCGATCCACCCACTGAGAAAGCGACACGATGGAATGTTTTAGCGTTAGATACGATTAGATTTGGAAAATTTAAGGGGATAATTAATACCAAATACCACATTAGTTTCTACCTCATGCACAAATAAGAATGGTCATTTGAAATTACCAATAGACCACATCACCCCCCATGCCTCCACCATCGACCCACGATGAATTAAACTTACAAAAATTTGGCAGTAGATTTGTTTAAATTGCACTCATCACCCGAATTGAATGGTTGATGCGACACTGTAAGTTCTTCAGTAGTTTAAATCCTCTTGAGCCGTTGTAAGTAGAGTCGTTCTGCAGGCAAGGAAATGTAGAGAATCCGGAGAAATGAGACAAGCAATTCGAAAGCTACAGAGATCCCGTGAGTATCAAATAACCTGGTTTAGCAAGATTACATGTGTGTATCCAAGTCTGTGGATTATACATGTTTCATACTTCATATATTTTTTATCCAGTTTTGTTCTTTAGACAATCTCTAAAGGTTTATTTTTTTATTGTAGGAATAATTCCTCCAAGAAATCCAACCACTAGATGATCATCGAGGGCGCCGAAGATGAAAGAACCAGAGTTAGGCGAAGGCTCCTCTCCAAGGGTCGCAAGACAATTGGAATACACACCAAGACTAGAGCCCATCATCAAAACATCGACAAAGAATGATTTCATCTAGCCTTCGACCTTTGGGATATAGAGGAAAGCACAAGGACCAAGGCGACACTCTCACATTGGGGAGAGCTCTTTAAAAATATCAACCGGGAGGAATACCTAGAATATATCCCACACAGTGACCCAGATGTGAGAGTGCTCGATGACAAGGTGTTCCCGAATATCTGACGGTCGTACCTGCATATGGTGGCGAGTAGAACCCCTATTTTTCCCTGTATAGAACTTTTGAAGTGGATCATCAACCACACAGACACAAATAAGTGTTTGATCAATGATGATAATGGTGGTTGTGTCAGAGTGTTCTTACCAATCGAAGTCCAAAAGTATTACAAGATTAGAGACACCGAGGAGTGACTGAACATAGATTTTGTCATAAAATTATATGAGTGACACGACACTAG
This sequence comes from Picea glauca, assembly GCA_000966675.3. Lineage (NCBI taxonomy): Eukaryota > Viridiplantae > Streptophyta > Pinopsida > Pinales > Pinaceae > Picea > Picea glauca. The sequence continues at coordinate 535,961 of JZKD02S0320507.1, forward strand.
ATGGGTGATGGCCTCATGGTGGAGGGAACACAAGAAATACACCAACCAAAGCACTAGATGGTAGCAAATGACCAACTTAAGAGAGCCATATATCTACTTGATGGCTCTCATCTTCTGAATATATGGAGATAAGGATTGTTCCAGGTTTTTAAAGGCATAGATGCCTCTATCTTACACAGTGGAAATCTACAGGAGCGACTTCCACTAGGGAGCCATCATTTCTAAGAAACTGAGCATCTTCATACAATAGACTCAGACACCAAAGGAATGAGAGACACCATCCTTCTACATGGCATCGTATTTACTTGATGTGATGTGCACCAGAAACATTTTTGTCGGCATGAACATGATTTGGCATGTCGCATAACTCCCGGTCCATGTATATTTTAGCATCCTATGGGAGAACATGTACAAGAAATATTACTCCCTCACCTACGATGAATTCATCACACACATTTATTTCATTATTTTTAAGAAGGAATTCCCGAGATTATCGATTGTGGCCAAAAAGATGATATCAAAGTTATGCCACTGGTACCTGGATACACGCAACACTTACATCAGGGTGTTCGGGGCCACTAGAGCACCACACCTCCTACCAAAGCATGTCCCTGATCGGCTTGTAGTAGGGGATATTTGCTACCAAACCATCCTGCAAGGCTACAATGCCACTCTGGTCAAGGATAAGAGGCAGACGTTCATACCTAATGGTTTCCATGTAGGCTTCTACATTGTGAAAGACACCACTCAAGACAAACAAGAAGGGTTGAGCCAATTAGAGTTTGGATTCCAGATGGGTTGATTCTGCAAGCACGATCCAAAGGTCCTAGTCTTGAAACATGCTTCACAAGTGTCGTCGTGCTAGCCATATGCCCACGACAAGTTTGAAGATGAGGTCTTCACGGAATATTCCCAAGAATGGGACAAAGTGGTGGCAAGGATGGTCGACCCCAAAATGACCAAGTTCAGTTCCATGAACCTGGATGAACAAGCGATGAATGTAGATAAATTGGCTTAAGAGGCCCTTAGAGAAAAATAAGAAATCATAGTAGTAGAAGAAGGAGAGGTTCCACTGGTAGCTCCGGTGTAGGAAAGAGGTTTACCCATCACGCAAGAGGCACAGGAAAGGGGGTTGGTCATGATAGAACATGCATAGAGAATAATTGATCAACTGCAAGATGACCCAGACCTCACAGGGATGACGGGATCTCCTATCGAAAACCCAGGTGAAAAATAAGTGGGCCCAAGTGGCCCTAAAATAATAGACATCGATGAAATCGCCAGGTTAGAAAACCCTAGAATCAAAACACGACAAGCCAGATCACCGAGAGGTGTTTCATATCATCCAAAGACACTTGGAACATCAGAGAGAGCAAGTGCACCAAACCCCCTCCATGAACTAATAAAAATCTATGATCATGAAGAGATCCCAGAGGTATCCCTGATAATCCTTGGTAATTCCGACGCTCAAATTCGGGACCTTCCACAGAATTAATAAGAGGTCAAGAGTGTCTTAGACACTACACTTCTTGATACATCAGAGACCCAAGAAGATAGTCCAAAGGATGAACCAGGGTTGGACGAACAAAAGGAAGAAGGTCCACGACAAGAAATCGACGTCTCAATGGAGAATTATCAAGTAAGTACTGAGCACCCCCCCGACGCCCCAATTTCAATCAATACTCAACTTCCCAATGAACTAAAAATAGAACCCAAACCTTCTGAGCACATGGAGGAAGTTCAAGAACCCAGTCTTGAAAAAGTTTATACCATCGAGAGCCTGGGAAATTTTCCCACTTGGGGAGATTAGTAGATTCTGGAGCCCGTAGTTGAAGTCACTAACATACATGCCATCTCTTATGACTAGAAAAGGAAAGATATCATGCAGAGAACCACCAATAAGAAGAGTATCACTCTATATAGCTCCATCCTCATCACCACAGAGGAAAATTTGATCAACACAGTGTTGGTTGTGGAGCCTGATTATCTTCCTGATTCAGAGGTCCTTGCTTTCAGCTGTGTTTATACCCCATGAAGTATTTACACCCCAGAAGTATGTACACTCTTCCATGCGGGGGAGTACAGAGGGGGGGTACCCCCTCTATGGGGTCCGGGGGGTCCATTCCCCCCGACTGGGGGGTCTGGGGGCAAGCGGGCCCCCAACAGGGGTTCGGGGGCAGCGTCCCCCGATGGGGGTTTGGGGGCAAAGCCCCCGAAGCAAAATTGCCTTATAGAAGTATATTGTAGTTTCATTGTAAATCTGGACCGTTCATTATAAGGTCGCAGATATAACGGTAGAGATTATGTTAGGGTTTTTTGCCCTAGAGGGCAACCCTCTTTTATGATGGAAATGTATCGCGGCTATGATTGATGGTGAATATTGTATTCTAAGAGAGGAGACTGTGAGAGAAAGAAGAGGAAGTTACAACGGGTTTTGCTATAGGTTGTATCCCTTCATTTG
>JZKD02S0320507.1:542418-555146 GCA_000966675.3 Picea glauca
GGAAGGACCTGGCAATTTCTCTGGTGGACGTAGCCCACACTGGGTGAACCACGTAAATCTGTGTCTCTCTTGTATTGTGTGTCTTCTGTGTTTTGTTTATGCATTTGTTTTATTTGATTGCTCTGCGGTCCTGTTTTTTCTAACGCACATAGCATACCCAGACATCCAAGCTTATTGACGTAGGGATGGAAATCACAGATGCCACCCTGGACACAAAAAAAAGGGATGAAGAGGAGTTGGTTGCTTCTTTCAAATAATTGGAACATTTGCACCACTTGGAAAAATATTACGAGGATACCACACAGGCCGCGGTGTTACTAAGGAGATATTTCAAGGAGGCCTACAACAAATCTACAGATGAACAACACCTATTCACTGCGAGGATAGTCAAACTTCAAGAAGACACCCTCATGGATCTGGTGACATGCAAGGATATGGATAGGTGGTATGAGAAATCACACCAAGGATTTGAAAGGATCGACTATATCAGTGTAGTGCAACAAGGCCAAGATGCCAAAGAGAATGGCATCTGGGTGCGAAACAAAAGTAGCATCAACTGCATAAGGAAATCAGTGGAATATTGGGTGCAAATCGCTCAGGAACCTCATCGCGAAATCCAAGAGAAATGGGTTGAGTGCGAGAAAAGTTGGACCAAAATCAACTGGGCAATGGGAGACATCGGCCTCCCAAAATTTGGCACACCCGATGACTTTGTTTACTTGCACGACATAGTCAAATCACATGTCGAACAAGAATCATCATGGGCTGCCAAAATGACAAAGGTGTTAGGCATGGTGCCAGGATAGGTACAACAGTTCATGGAGTACCTTATCAAATCTCAATCCATGTTGCAACAGTTAAGTGCCAGAATAGTCAAGTATCGGGCACAAGAAGTAGAGATAAGATATATTCTCTTGGCCCCAATATAACAACATAGATTCATGTATGCTAACACATGTGAGGATCTCTTCATTAAGTGGTCAGAGTATGAGAGGATTCATCCACTCAAATGAGACCATTTGATGACTCTGTGAATACTGATAGAAGAAAGGGCCATGTGGCGAGTTTTGTTTTACTTAGATGCACTTTAATAGTTATTTTTATTTAATCCTATGTTATAAATAGTAGGATCGACCTATTAGTCAAGGGTCGATGGTTGTTGGAAAGACCCTCATTTTTTGGATTTTTTAAAGAAATATTTCGGAGCTTCCTTAATTGAGAAGTCATGTCTAGGACAAAATACAAGTTTTTGTTTTTCATCAAAAGTGTGCATGATTGGATGTGGAGACGAATTATTTCTGATTTCATCTCATGAATGGATGTTGTAATGAGCAAGAGCTTCTAAATATATTGATAATTTATTTGATTCAGTGTTTTATAGTTCTTTTCTTTTTTGATGAAAATTAAATCGTTGTTTTATTATGTGATTGATGATTAGAGTTAAGAGAATTATTTTTCTTGTTATCATTCATTGCATATGTGTTTTATGTTGATAATTGCACCCCAGTCAACAATTGGAACACCAACAGGTTAATGTATTATTACTAGGCACATGGTGGAGTTTTGTTGTCTCCATGCAAGAGAGAAAGGATTATCCCAAGCTTCGCCTTCTCCAGTAGTTAAGATTTTCTCACTTTGTTACCTAGTTGGTTTATACCATATTTTATCATATATCGGTCCCACCTATAATATGAAATATAAAAAAGAGAATGTTTGAACTGAAGGAGAATCCTTCACAAGAAAATGTAAATCCCATAGATTATTTGGTCGTATCGCAAGATCTGGAGAACCATTCCACTACTAAATGATGTAGAGTCTAATTGGGCCTCGGTGGTGAGTTTGATTCCTACTGTTGATTTAAAGGGATTTAGGACCCCTCAACACCTGGGTCAGATAAGGGTCAGACAACACACAAACTTTATGGAGGATTACCTCTCTAGGGTGATCTAACTAACTGGTTGTTAAGCCCACGAGGGAAATTATAATTGATTTGGTTAGCTTCAATCTTTAGGAGAGGATTCTCAGGCCCCTCTTGGGAAATGCATACCTAATTTAGAGAGGGAAGCCCCTTTCAACCACTTTATCCTGTTTGTGTGCATATTGGTATCTTGTTTATTTTACTTTGATGTGCTCTTTAATTACTAGTTGGCCTTAGGATTTGGTTTTTTTAATATCACAAGTATTGAGTCATCGTGGAGCCATACCAACTTCCCCACAAGTCTCGCCGCTTATTACAATTACCACCCCATTTCAATTATTTAACTTCTGAAAGTGGTAAAGTTATCATACGTTTTACATACACCTCCACTTACCATACTTGTGATCATGTGAGGACAAGTACTGAATCGAGTCAGAAATATACTGGGAGTCAGAAAGATCTGTCAACTTGTTTTTTCACTGAAGATGCTTATTGTGTCAACTATCTCTTCAATCGTATTCTGACTGGAGTTGTCAGTTCTACGAATCTAGTTGAGATATGGTTTGAAAAATATCCCTCAGTCGGTCATCTCAGAGTGTATGGCTATGTTTCTTGGGCTCATATTCCAAATGATTGCAGGAAGAAATTGGACCCCTTAGTTTTGAGTATGTGTTTAATGGTATCAGTTTCGAGGTATTCCAACTATCATCATGTCTTATTACTTCCAATTGTTCACATGTGTCATTTGACTCCAAACATGCCCCTATAATGCCCAGATAGTATACCAATAGTAATAAATCATACTGAAGTTGTGAAAGAGTAACACTATGGTAATCATTATGAGCTTACTATGATACCAACATGATACTAGTAATGAACTAGTGTTACATCTTTATTGATTGACTGTCTCTGTCATTAATGGTGTTATAGGACGTACAAGGAAATAGGTATTTGTCAGATATATCTTCATTGAGTGAGGGGAGTTCAGGTAGAATAGAGGAAAGTGAGACATCTAGTAGGTCTCACATGAGGAGATCAACTAGAGGTGAGAAGATCAAAAGAAAATTCCATAGATGCATGGAATTTTTTCTTGCGAAAGGGGGATCATGTTCTTATTATGATGAAAGCATAGACAACATCTAGTTTCCCTTGAGTTACAAACATATAGTGAAATTATGGGTACCCAAGGATCTTCCTGAAATAAACATTGATTTTTGTGTAAATGAAACGATGTACCGGATTTATCCATCGTCATTACATGGTTTGGGGTTATTTTCCATGGATGACATAAAGGTATGTTACAATGGATTAACTGAATTGATGGAGTGCATCAAACCCTCTTATATCTACAAATATTGGATACAAATAGTCCAATATAAAAAAGTATGTGAAGATATGGCTTGGCTGCAAATTATATATAGCTAAAAGGAAATGATCAAAATAAAGGAGAAACTATCTATATTGAGGGAAGGCAAAAAACAACAGGAAATATTGCAGGGTTTATAAATAGTACATGACCTACAACCACAAATAAGAGACCCAATTGTGTATTTGAGGGGCATGAAGGAAACCGTGTATTTGTATGTGCAATAAAATCAATAGTTGTAGGGGAAGAGTTATTGATTTATTACAATTTGAATGAAATAGATATAGATGTTTCTATTATGGGGGAGGTACATATACTAATTTACCCAACTTGTAAGCAATGACTCTTATATTTTATGATTTTCGTTATGTTCTATATGGTGTTAATATATTTAGAGAGCTTCGGTCTGTTTACTCAGTGTGTCCTATTTTTGTTATTAAGATTCCACCTTGGATATCAATATAGAGGGAGGATTTCTCATACATTTGAATTTATTTCTCATGATAATGATCATGGTTCTAATTTTATTGTAATGTGGTAGGCTGATCATGGTAAATCAAAAGTGGCCTAAGAACATGATGGTGATGATGATTCACTTGGATAAATGGATTTGTATGAATCCCCCGACCCTATGGTTTTAATTAGAAAAAAGATGGATAAAGAAAACAAGGAACTAGCTCACTTGTTAGATATTCTAGATCAAACTTCTAAGGTAGAAGAAAGGATCAAAGAAGTTATGACAAGGATTAAGACATATAAGGTAATAACCATAATTTGAAGTGGTTTTATTTTTATGTCATAAGATCAATTATGAAAGCTTCATTTTTAAATTTTACATTATCTAAATGAAAAAATGTTTTCTTTCTTATATAGAGATTTTTGGATCATGTTGACATCGACATGCATCATGTCAGTAGTAGTGGTGCTACAAAGATGTCGTGGGTTCCCAATGCAAGCCCTTGTATAGCTTCCAGGACGTAGATATTCAGATATCCACCTTCCATGCCATGATGTGGGAGCCATGACACACACATCGATGAAGCGACCACATAGGTAGTCTCTGGAGGTGGTGACGGAGATGAGGCCTATGATGTGACAAAATATGTGGTTATTTTTCCTAAAGAAAGACATGTGACCAACACAGGGACCCTTAAGGGAACATTTATGGTCAATGAGGAAGGGATTCCATTAAATAAAGTTAAAGTCCCAAGTAATTTTTGAAATTGTAATTGTTTCATGTTCTCTATGTAGACAAATATAAATCATATAAAATATTATTTTTAAATTAATAATCATATAATCATTTTGCGTGTAGGGAATAACAATTTTTATAGGTCCTTGGAGAATAAGGCGTTGTTGATTTCTGGGCCCACCATATGGGAGAGGTGGAATTCCTAGAATTCTAACCTCGAAAAAGAATTGATGGATTATTTCGGAAGCCTTTTTGGGGTAGACACATTTAATAAGACCTTGGCCATCACTGAAGCTGGCCAATATTTAAAATATACGCGAGAAACATATAGGAAACACTTGAAACAAAATGATAGGTACAGTTTTTCTCTAATGATTCCAGAGAGGGAGTGGAAGTCCCTCATTGAGGACGCAAAAGAAAAAAAATTGACAAATGAAGGAAAAACACCCTCTGGTCCGAGAAGGTGAATTACAATTTCAATTCAATACCTTCAATTTTTTTTAGATGTAAATAAAATTATGGTATATATTAACATACTTGAAACTTTTGATGATAGGTTGATTGACACATCAAAGGAAACAAAATAAAGGCTTGTTGAATGTGGCCAGCACAGGCTAGGCCAGGGAGGCTACTTGAAGTTGTAGTCACGAATTGTAAGTACCTAAATATCTTATTTGTATCGCCTTAATTTTTTTAGGTAATTGCATCAAATAACATTAAAAATACATACTCGTATGAAATGTAGGGTGACGAGTTTGGTACTTAAACGACGAAGGAAGACCTCCATCTTGGTTACAAGTACAGCTATAAAGATGTAGTTGAATAACAAAACATTTTGGGGTAGTTACCAAGAACCACTTTGCAGGATAATGTAAATAAAATTCAATGCACATTAACTTTATTATTAATATAATATAGTCATGTTGGATATTATTAATATTTATAACTTTGTTTTAATCAGGGGAGAAACATTGTCAACAAATGCACTAGTATTGGAGAGAAGTGCGTTGATAAAATTTTGCAACCAACAGATGGTTCTCCCATGCAGTCCCAATATTCCATGGGTGTGAAGCCCCACGATGGTGCTACAACCGAGCTGGCACATGACGGTAATAGGGATGTATCTTAACCATATACTTAATAATTTCGTAGTTATACATTTTGTACTTCATTTTTTTTGTACTTGTACTTTTTTTATTGTCCTTGAGGCTTATACAGCTGAAGAGGAGCATGCAGGGGAAACCATTCTAGTGGTGTCGACCAATGTACTAGGTAAATAATGACATTTCAAGTGTTTTTTTAATATTATTGAACTAGTTCAATGATATTTAAAAATTGTCCATCTAAATTTGTATTTGTTTCTTTTGTAGGTGCCTCATCACAATGGCCTCCATTACCCCGTGAGTACCATGTGACTAGGCGTGCTCTGTGTGAGAGGACACAATAACAATTAGATTTTGAAGAGCACCCAGAGAATGAAGACATAGATATTGATGAAATGATTAGGAACTATGGAGCTAAGAATAAGAGGTCGACTAAAAGTACTAAATGATGATGTACATGAATATTTTAATAATTGTTTAATATAAAATCTATTTTCACCATATCCTGCTTTCCTCCAGCCTTACATTAAGACTATTTTCATGATTACACATGAGTATAGACATATTATTTTCCAAAGCATTAATTTTAGTATTTTGAGTGAGTTTATGATTAAATATTGGAAAAATAACATGTTTTGACTTATATGTCAAAGTGGGATGAGTTCTATGATGTTTATAGGTACATTTTAATACTTCAACCAAGTCATATGATGGAAGAGAATAAAGCCTATTTTCGCATAAATTTCCATTCTCTAGTTTTTAGATGTTAAGTGATTTAGTGTAGTGTATGATGTTATGGAATAGTTGTTACGTTTCTCTTAGGATAATTGAGCTCACTCCAAATGGATCAAGGAAACATTTTATTTCATTGTAAACAATTGTGAATATTGGCATGTATATATGTTTGTTTTTTTTGTAAATATTTCAATAGATTTATATGTTGGGTATTGGGGAGTGGAGAGTGATGTGAGGGGGGAGGGTGCATAAGAGATTATTGCTTCACGTGGTTGGCGGTGTTCAATATAGAATAATTTATTGGATCCATTTCATCTCGGAACAAACGTCCCACGATCGAATGAAGCAACAACAAAGTCAATGTTGACTTCATTTCTGCTACTTCAAATCAAGGGAGGCAGTTTGATCAAATATTAGATGCATGGATCCAATAAATTATTCTCCAAACCAAGAGGAGATCATTCAGGTATGTTCTAAAAATTTCATAAAAAAACATATTAGAGTAAATAATGTGCTACAAATATGACTTGTATTGATTTTTTAGATATTTATGGAGGTTGAATGATTTTGCCAGATTTTGGTAGGTACTTTAAGATCTTTCTTCGTCGATTGAGGAAATGTCGAGACTAAAATAGGGTCATACAACTGAAGATAAACACATGGGTTCAACCATTCCAACTATAATTTCGACCATTTTATTAGATCAAGTGTGACTGCTCCTTTCATCATAGTTTATATAGCCATCAATTCTAGTTATGTTGAATGTTTTATGAATTGTTATGTGATTATTTATTAATGCAGGGTTTGCTATGTGATAATTTATTGAGATATATCACCTGTTTAGTACTTGTCATGTTCTCTCCTCACATCTAGTAATGGAAGATACGAGTCCATTTATATTGAGTGAAATAAACCTTGTCTTTTGGTAGGGATTTATGAAGTGTTATCTCATGCATCTACTGCTAGGGGTCCTCCTAGAATAAGGCCAAATGAACTAAGAAAAATTTCCATAAATAATGTTGTTGTACTATGCCTCATTTTTCTATGCATTGTTTCAGATCATGGAGCATGTATTGTCCATCCATCCTAAAGTTCCTTCCATCTTGACCATGAAAACCCAGAAAGTGCTTCAACGATACAATTTTCCTCCTTTACACAATGATACAATTTTTCTCCTTTGATACAATATGGAAGCTAAGTAGTATGGCTATCTATCAAAGTTAGAATAACATGGTTAGAGCGTCTCCTCTCTTTAGTGCAATAATCAATATAATAATCATAATCTAGAGGACAACTTAGGTCAAAGGGAGTGAGTTTTTGGGTTATGATGGGGTTTCAAAAATTAGAGCTTCCACCGAAATAATCTTAGGCTAAAACATACTTTCCTTAACAAGGCTTCATCATCTAGACCAAGGTGAAAAAACATGTTTTTGAAGAAGTGAAGATGTTGAAGCTATGCACTACACCTATGCTTACACTACTATATGTTTCTCATCCTTTTGATATAGAAGATGATGCATATGGCTATGGGATAGGTTTTTTTCTGACACAACAATGTCATTCCAATGTGTTTTACTTAGAGACATTCAATGACGCAATCCACAACTTTTGAAGTTATAATAGAGAGATGTGCTCCATTTCTTAAGTAGTTCAGTAGTGGTGCCTCTATGTATAGGGAAAATAATTTGTCATTCAATCTAACCATAAGCCACTACAAACCTAGAGAAAAATTGTGTGAAATAGAAGACTAGCAAGAGTTCTACAATACACACATAAATATTTTGAAAGTTTATGCAACCATTCAATAAGGATTCCATAGTACCTACACAATACTTATTATTAATTCAGTTGATTTTCATTTGAATAAATATGTTTTGTATTGACATGATAGGATGTACTCACTTCCAAGTGAACCTAGGGATTTGTTGATTTGGTAATCTCATTTCTTGAATTTGGTTGGGCATTTTGTTACATCAAATATAGTTTCAACTTTACAACAAAATTTTTATTTGCCATGTATGAGGCATGATGTTGAGCACCACCTCAATTTTTTTTTTGCATGTTCGATTGCTAAATTGAAAAATCACCATTTAGGTATGTATAATCTTTTGATTATGTCCTCTATATATTATGGATCTGTCAGTGTAGGTTTATGCTTCACCAATGGATAAATTCTAACATGAATGTATGGTTCACCATATCCATAAGAAAATGATGGTTCCTTTTCCATACCCATGCTAACATATTCACCTCGTTCCTTCAACGATGCCTTTCAACTAGAATCAATGGCACATGCCCTCACTAATGTCACCTTACAATTCCCATCAGTAACGTGCATGGTGGGAATTCCTACTGAGAATAAACAAACAACTCAGTCAAGTCACGAGAGCGCATGCACGCTCTTAATGAAACATATATATAAGTTAATATACATCAAACCTCTTTATGAATAAATGTGTATAGGGGTATGGGGACAACTAAGGCCTAAGTGGTTAGGATTGAAAATGTTTTCAAGGATAGAGAAATGGTTAGAGCACCAAGATGTGGGTGATGTGGGTGAAAGGGTTGTACACAAGGTATTTTCATAGTGCACTCATGGATTGAGATAATATAGGGTTAAGGATTGAGTATAAGTTATGCTTAGGATTAGATGGAGCTAGGGGGGTATATTTCATGGTCTAAATCAAGCTCTAGGTCAAAGTCTAAATCTATATCTATCTCTATGAAGTTTTGGTCTAGGTCATGGTCTATGTAAAAAACTGGGTCTAGTGACACGATATTTGGAGGAATGTAACCTACTAAAATGAACATTATGTCTGTTTGGAGGTGGAGAGATAATGAGATTACAACGAACTGTTTGGAGGCCCACACATCATGAGATTACAATACACCTGAGTTGAAATGACCATTTGAGGAAGAAATATGTGATATTTTAGTTCACCATTTGGAGTGTCAGATCAGATCAGATTATGATTAGGGTTATATTCTATATTTTATGGGAAGGGGTGGAGATTAGAAAATGTGTTGCAAAGAGAACATCATTTGCATTCATTTCATTTACATTTTTTTTTTCTTATAAGATTATGAATAAAGACTAAAGAATAAAGAATACATAATATTGAATCAACTATAATATTATGCTTTATTTTAATATGAGCATAATGTAAATGAAATGAATGCAAATGATGTTCTCTTTGCAGTGCATTTTCTGATCTCCACCCCTTCCCTGAAAATATAGAATATAAACCTAAGCATAATATGATATGGTATGAAACTCCAAAGGTTTCACTGCAATCTCACATATTTCCACCTCAAATAGTCATTTCAACTCAGGTGTACTGCAATATCATGATGTTTGGGCCTCCAAATGGTTCATTGCAATCTCACTATTTCTCTACCTCCAAATGATCCTCCCTTACGCAATGATACAATTTTTATCCTTTGGTACACGATGGAAGATAAGTAGTATGGATATATATCTCAATTAGAATAGCATGGTTATATAATCTCCTCTATTTAGTGCAAGACTCAATATAGCCATCATAAACTATAGGACAACTTAGGTCAAAGAGAGTGAGTTTTTGGGTTATGATGGGGTTGCAAAAATTAGATCTTCCACCGAAAAAATCTTAAGGTACTACTAATAGTTAGTTGATTTGAAATTTATCCTTCATATAACTTAGGGATACCACCCAGTGGTTAACATGCACTAACTTTGAAGTGACAGGAAGTAAGCAAGGTGGTGATGGCTTATTTCCTATAGTTATTTAGACTCCATGATCTATCTTTGCAAGATGGAAACTTATCACTGATAACATTTTGGCCTTGTTGGTAGGGAGCTTATAATATGTAGCACAACTAAATTTACTAATATGAGAATTGGTTTATGTGATTTGGTTTTATTTCTCACATGGAGACTCCACTTTTGTAGCTCTGGATTGTGTAAGGAAAACTATGATATTGGACACTAATGAAGCCATTACTCTAACTTTGGGTAAACTTGAGGATATTCTCTAATAGTTTAGATTTATAGTTTCTTCTAAGAAAGTTCTTGCTACTTTTCCTTTTGCTTAAGCTTGTCCTAATTCTCCAAAATTTTGTAGTTCTCTAAGTGAGCCTTTAATAATTACTTCTCTAAGAATTATTTTTCTAAGTGTTGTTCCGAGTCAATCACACCTAGTTTCATCACTATTTGTTCCAATGAATTGTGCATCACTGAGTTTCACTACCATAGAAGGGTATCCCCATGACCTTGTTGATAAGCCTCGTACATATTGGTATAGGATAAATCCTTGAGTGCAGACACAAACCAATCTCCCTAGATCGACCTGGTATCTAGAACAAAACAGGACAAAATAATACACCTTCCCTAGATCTAGCCTATTGAATGAACTAAGAGATAAGGGTTATGGACATACCTTATGAACGCTTTCCTTAGATATCTGTTGTTCCAAGCTTCGCTCCAATGCTCTCGTCCCATCCATATCACAACAAAACGAACCAATCGAAGTAAAGGCAGATTAACTTATTCAATGACTAGTCTATACATATGATCAAGGAATTATGTATTAAAGTGACATCATCTTTATGGGAAAGGGACATATTGTTGTATTGAATTAATTGAAAGTGAAACTTACAACCTGAGCCTTGATTTCATAGGTCTCCTTTCAATGGCTTCCAGCTCTAACACACACACTTGCTCATGCATGAAGAAAATCAACTACTTGTGATGACCTTGTTGTTGTCTCTAGCTGTTGTAGCATCAGTCCTCCATACAGTCTTGCACTAATCCTCCAATAAGTCTCTTGCTAACTTGTTGCTTACTTAACTTAACCCTTTCCATGAGCAATCTCCTCAATATATAGGAAGAGATAGATTAGTTACTTGGATAGGGAATGATCCCAAGATATCTGGAATGCCAACACCTGAATAACCATTCGAAAGCCAACTCATCCTTCTAGAAGATTCCCTTCTAGAAGGTTCAAGATATTTATCTTTTTCCCCTTTAAGAGCATGTTCGCACCCTAACAATGAGTACAGTGCAATAATTTCACACCCTAGCTTAAGGTAGCCTACGGGAATTAGGCATTCTCGCAAGAGAATATATAAGTAGCCTGCGAACATGTTTCAAAATGTGAGTTCTGGAAGAAGACAATTGTAACTTTTCTCAGGAAAGTATTCTTGGTAAAGAGCTTGATATTCCATCATCATGATATCATCACGACATAATCACAATGACCAAATTTGTGGATAACAGAATGCCCCCCAAAGTCTGAGACCGGAACCAGTGACGGTCGATAGACTTTGTAAGCTACATGTGTGTGTCAAGAACCAAAAGCACATCTAATCAGAGACCTGCAAACATCCAAGCATCAGCAGAATATCATGTATATCAATTCTGAGGTAGGAATTCCCATACTCAGATCATAGACTGATGGCATCATAAACCAAGGTCATGGCCACCAATCATACACTATGGATCCATGCCGTCACTATATAGCACAGCCACCTGAATACACTGTGGATCTGTGCGACAAATTTTAAGTCAAGACGACATAGCCACGAATCATACATAGTGGATCTATGTGTCGCAAATCATGCATACTCCATCGCAACCTGGATCACAAAGACAATATCCAGGGTCTTCAATCTCGTCGCCCAAAGCACGAATCTGACCATGTGATTACAAGTGTCGAAGTCGAACATGGTAGAAACCACTTGATTAATGGTCATTGATGTATACCGTTAACAAGTGCGAGGGAAATCATCATTAATGCCAATGACTCCCAAGGTACTATAGTACAATCCATCGACTATGAATAAATGAGTTGATGTCGAACACTCAACAGAATCTATCAATCAGGGGCCAATGATGCAAACCCACTATCGAAAGCGAGAAACTTGCCATTGAGGCATGCAAGCTTCAAGGTACTAAATAATTTCTAAGTCTTGATTCTGGATAATGAGCTGAAGTCGACAGAACAAGACTCGTCACAGGAGGGCCTTGATGTATCCCACATCAGTGACATGAAATGAGTAACAGAGTTTGAATGTGACAATTGGACTTTGGACATAGGGAAGGCCGGCACAGAATGAAAGTATAACTGCAGATGGACGACTCAAAAGAGGTTTGGACTGCTCTTGAACATATGGATGACACGACCAATGATTTGGCAGCATTGACTCAAAGATGACACATGGAAAGACCTTGTTATTGAATCGAATGAGAGACAAATAAATTTCCCAAACTGACTTCAGATGATGAATAGGGGGTGTCATGTTCAAGAGAGACATTTACCGCCAATTAACACAAAGATAAAACATATCCCTTTCCCAAATTTTCCCCCACCATTTCTGGCAAGTACCTCTTTATTTTTACGCAAGCTTGAAGAGGATCACATATGCTTGTTGATA
>JZKD02S0320507.1:578218-588254 GCA_000966675.3 Picea glauca
TATTTTACATTACAAGTAATCAATGAGTAAAAACTAATCGACAAGTTTTTAATTTCATTTTATTTACCATGTCCTCCAAAGAGACACATGGAGATTGCCCCAAGCTTCTTCGTCGCGCCACCATGCCATCAAAACCCTACGTGAACCCGACCTTTAGATCTTCTTCTGTGGCTTGTTTGTTGAACAAATCCCCCTTCATTGAGCAATATGAAAATCATTAGTCACTAGCTTCAATGAATTACATATTTTGTGATGATGATAAAAAAAAAACTAAAATGTTTAGGCATTTACAACTCATGCCTTCAATCTCCCGTAATGACCTTGGCCCAATTTATGTTGGTTGTGTTTGTCTTGTCTTGCCTTTCTTGCCTTAGAAGTGTCCTTGAGTCTACACAATATTTTGAGATATGTCATATATTGATTGTTTTCCTCGTAAAGTAAACAAAAGACCATCATAGTAAATTGAAAACACCTCTTACCTTTCAGGGCCAGGTGGTTTTTTCCCTTATGCTTTCATCACTAATTCTCTTACATCGAGAATAATTTATTTCCACTCCCTCTCGAGGACAACCAAAGGGAATTCACACTTGGGGTCCTGTACTAATTTATTCCTATACGCCTCTCTAACGTGTTTCAAATGCTTACTGGTCCTTTTTTGGACTTCTGGATTATTGAACGAGTCACCAAACTCACCAACTAGTCTAGAGATAAGAAGGCTTTTCAGTTTGGAATATTGTTGATTCTATCGTAGTCGAATGGTTGGCCCAAAAATTTCTAATTCATAGTAATGAAAACTATTGTAGAACACATTGTTTTCTATAAAACATTGACGCACATGCCACCTCTGCCTCGACAGAGTCATTGTGTGACCTCCTAGTCTTAAGGATTGTTCAATCTATTTTATGAGATGAAGTGACTCTTTTTGAATCCCTGTTGGAATCTCCAGTTATCGATCCACAGGTCCTTTCGAAAGCTCTCCCGTGCGAACAACACTAGGCACGAGCTCCTTTCTCCCCAAGCGACCCCAGTGCTATCACCAAGGCCCAGTTCCAAAGGTGCTTGTGACAACTCACAATCTCACGAGTTCATGAGTCGAAGCTCCCAACTCTTCCTTCCCAAATTCATGATAACCAAAATGATGATATAGGTATAGCTCCTTCCCTTGTCAGCGCCCTCCACGCATGATCATAGGCTAGGATTAATGTTAGCTCCCGTCGCAACTTCGCGACTTCACAAGTCGAAGGGTTGAGCCTCCATGCTCCTCTGGTGTGAACCTCCGAAACTTAAAAGTCACTGAGGGTTGACCTCCCTTCGCACTTCTCGCAACTTGCCACTTTGCGAGTTGTAGTGTCGAGCTCCCGTGCTCTTATGTTGTGAATCCCTGAGATGCGAGAAGTCAACGGAGTGTTGACTCCTTTCTCTAGGTGACGTGTATCCACATGTCAACCACGCAGGCCCCACCTTGTAGCTCTTCCACATGTCCACACTCGTGCCTTGGCTCTCGGCACTTCACAACTTCTGATGTCGAGAAGAGGTCTTCTCAACCTTCGAATGCGTGATGTGCGATGAGGCTCTGATCCAATGGTCCTCCCTTGACTTGGATCCAATGACTATCCTTGCTCTTTGTTATTTCGCAACTTCATGACTTGGAGCACCCAACCTTTGTGTTCTCACCTTGTGAACCTCCGAGTTCGTGAAGGTTGCACTCAGACTTCTTCAGCACTTCACCGACCCCATGATTGTTGCCACCTATCCTACTTAGATCAAAGGACCTAATCTCTTCACGACTTCGCCACTCGCAAAGTCGAAAGACTTCCTTCTCTGACCCCCGATGTCCGAATCCCCGATAGAGAGGATCTCGTGACACGTATCCTCCTTCCAACGGACGACCCAGATTCTTTCATGATATCTGATGTCAAGGGATCAGACTCTCGTGCTCCAGACTACCGAACTCTCGAACGTCGAATTCCCAATACGATACTCCTTTGGGACTTTCTCTCTACTTACGAGGGTTTAAACCTCGATCTCCTCTCGACAGATCTGAAAACTGTCAGCTATTTTGAGAAAGATCCAAAGGCTCAGAATCTCTTCGGCTCTTGCGTTCCTCCTACTGCTCCCTGGACGTGAAATCTTCGACAGTCCAGATATTTTTGGCTTAATCCAATAGTAGTTGTGCTCCTCCTGAGCTTTGGCACTTTCTTCCTGGTCTTGGAATAATTCCAAATGTTCAAAGACCTCAACCTTTGTCCTATTTCCCCTACGAGCTCCACGACTTCGAGTCCTCGCTTATGCATATGAAAATGCTACTCCTCCTGATCTTATCCTTTTGAATCCTCAAAGGATTCTATGATTTCTGCGCCTCTACAGAGTCTTTTCACACAAGGTTCTACTCCTTCTGAGATTCGCTGTCACTCACACCTATAAGGAAATAAATCCTTCTTCCTTTCTCCTATAGATGGAGAATTTGGATGCCCTCCTGGCTATCCTTTACTCAAGAAACCTATTGTTGAGTCCTTCAGGTTGTTCAACAACCCTGCGAAGATCCTTCAGTGGAATCTTCTCCTGTCTCTAAACTCAAAGAGTTCCTTCTGTATGCTCTAGCACTTACTCAATGCCCTCCTAGCAGAATGTGAAGAATCCTCGGTGATTCTTGCTTCTTATGAACTCCCAACAAATTTCTTCCTTTGTGCACTCCTTGCACTGGCTCAATGCCCACCTGGTAGAGATTTATAGAACTCCTCAGAGCTTCTGTCTTCATCTGAACTCATAGCAGAGTTCTTCTGTGCGCTCTTTTCACCTGCTTGATTCCCTCCTGGAAAAGTCTCAAGAATCCTCAATGATTCTTGCTTCTTACAAACTCCCAGCAGAGTTCTCCTCCTGTGCACTCCTTGCACTGGCTCAATGGCCACCTGGTAGAGCTTCAAAGAACTCAAAGAGATAATCTATTTGCAACTGTGTTCCACCTACACAGCCTTGCCTTCTAAGGTATTCAACAACCTCAAATACCTTCCCTGAGTTGATGATTTCAGCTGTTGTGCCCACTTGGCACATCTTTGTCTTAATCTGCAAAGTTCAAAAGTGCTTCTGGGCACTGGTATTTAGAACCCACAGTGTTTTGTCATGCCATCCTGGAATGAAACCATAAAGAACCTCTCAAGTCTGAAAATCTAAACAACTCCTGCAACTGCAAACCTACAACATACATTCACAACATAAATAGAACACGCACAGACATTCATTCAACACAGGATACATGCAGGAAAAACTGTTGTTTGTATTAAATGGAAAATGCCTGTTTTTACAAGGTGTTCATGAGCTCAGAGTTTAACAGAGTCTTGGCTCCTTCTCTTCTGCTCTCTCGACTATTTCCAAAATGAGATACCACCAAAGATATTTTACATGAGGGGCTCTTAGAGCGCTTCCATCCAACCTCACCTACCCTATTTAATTTCATTGAATGGGCTATCTAGTCCACAATCCGGATCTAGATCTCATCGTTCAAAATTTAAAGCCTACCTAATTCTACACCTATGCAAAGCACGACCTCATGGCTCAACAGCCTAAAACATTTAATTACATTCATTCAAATTCAATTTGAAAATGAGGTTGCGCCTCTCTTCAGCACGCGATTTGAAACCACTGACGTGGATGGCTAGCTGGCTGGCTGACATGGAGAGATGCTCCTGCATCATACTCCTCAACTACAAAGTTCATGAGCTGCTGCTCATACGCTTCCACTCTCAGCTGTGGAAATCCTCCTGGATCCCAAACAAATTTCTAGAGTTGTTCATCTACTGCATCTCCCTGCTACTGTTGCTTCTGCTACGTTGTTGTTGCTTCTGCTTTTCTTCTCAGCCTCTCCTCGCTGGCAGTCTTTTCTGACCTGATAATCATCTCCCTAATCTCATCGATCACCTCGTCCAAGTGCTCCAATGGCTGGCTCTATTCTTCCAGTCTCCTCGGCTGCAAAATTTTGCTGCAAATGGGCAGTTCACTATGATCTCCCATGCCATCCTCTTCATTTGTTTCCAACCTTACTTGTTGGATGTGAATGCCCTGCACTATCACCCTTCTCTCTAGGGATTCAATCTGTTCACACAGATTAGAAAAACTCATGTCGTCTACCTCTTTTTCTTCTTCTTTTGTAAGCTCAAATGTTGTAGTCTTCTCAGCTTCCTAGTTGAAAGTATTGAGCCACTCCTCGAAATGCTCTTCTTCTTCTTCTTCTTGGGCAGTCTAAAATACCTGCTCCAATTCTTCTTTGACAGTCTTAGCTGATTGTCCTTCTTTTGTTGTTGCCTCAACATCCGCAACACAGATTTTTGCCTCCTCTTTGGCAAATGGTAGGAATATCCCAATTCCCCCAATCATTAGAAGGATCCTCAGATACTCCTCTTCTGTCAACTGCATCTGCTGATCCAAACTCACCTCTGAGTTTATGAGACCCTCAGATAGTCTTATCTTCTCATCCCTGCCCACCTGGCAAGTTGGGATTTCTTCGCTGCCCTCCTGACAGACTATGAGATCAATTGATCCCATCTTCATCATCACCCCTTGCTGAGTCTAACTCACCTCTGAGTCCATGAGAATTTCAGATAGTCCCATCTCTATTCCCATGCCCACCTGACAAATTAGAAACTTTTTGCTGCCCTCCTGGTAGTCCATGAGATCCCATGGTGACCTCATATCATTTCCCTCTCAGAAATGTGAAATTCCCCAACTGTCCTCATGACAGTCTGTGATATCCCACAACAATATCAAATCCTCGCCCTCTTGGCAATTGGGAATTTCTAGGCTTCCCTCCTGGCAGTTCTTGATATCTTCAGCTGATCCCATCTCATCCTCAGCATCACTGAAATTTCTCCCATTCTCTGGTTCACATATCTGAACCACTTCCTTTGGTCCATTGAGGTTTTCAGCATGCCTCAACCATCTTCACAACATTCTACATTGTCTTTTGACCATCAACTACTTGACTGGACATTTTGATATTGTCTTCATGGGCCATTCATATACCCAACTCGACTTGGCATTTTTCTACATCTCAAATGCAAGTTCATCCATTCTCGCCCTCATCTCATCAATATATTCATCCCATTCAGCTTCGCTCATCAACTCTAGGTCTTTCCTTCCAGCAGTCGTATAGCATTTAATATCCATCTTGTTGTTCCTATATGCCCTCCTGGCAAACCTGCTACTGTCACTCTGCACCCTAAGTGTTTCCAACCTTTTTTTCACAGTCTCCCTGACTCTCTCCTTGATTGTTGCCTACCTGCAAACAATCATCATAGAGTCTCCAGTGCTCTTTCTTACTTCTCCTCACTTCACCTGAAATATACAGATGAAATCCCGCTCTGATACCATCTTGATGAACACGCTACCTTTACCTTGAAAGAGTCACTGTGTGACCTCCTAGTCTTAAAGATCATTCAATCTATTTTATGAGCCGAAATGGCTCTTTTTGACTCCCTGCTGGAATCTCTAGTTATCGATCCACGGGTCCTTTGGAAGCTCCCCTGTGTGAACAACACTAGGCGCGAGCTCCTTTCTCCCCAAGCGACCCCAACATTATTACCAAGGCCCAGTTCCAAAGGCACTTGTCACAACTTGCAATCTCATGAGTTTGCGAGTCGAAGATCCCGACTCTTCCTTCCCAAATTCACGATACCCGAAATGTCGATACGGGTATAGCTCCTTCCCTTGTCAGCACCCTCCACGCGTGACCGTCGGCTAGGCTTAACGTTAGCTGTCGTCGCAACTTTGTGATTTTGCAAGTCAAAGGGTTTAGCCTCCGTGCTCCTCCGGTGCAAACCACCAAAACTTAAAAGTCAGTGAGGACTGACCTCCCTTTGCAATTCTTGCAACTCGCCACTTCGCGAGTTGTAGCGTCGAGCTCCTCTGCTTTTATCCTACGAATCCCTGATATGTGAGAAGTCAACGGAGTGTTGACACCTTTCTCCAAGTGATGCATATCCACCTGTCAACCACGCGGGCCCCACCTTGTGGTTCTTCCATGTGTCCACACTCGTGCCTCGGCTCTCGACACTTCGTGACTTCTGATGTCGAGAAGAGGTCTTCTCAACCTCCAAACCTCTGAATGTGTGAAGTGCAATGAGTCTTGGATCCAACGGTCCTCCCTTGAATTGGACCCAACGACTATCCTTGCTTCTCACAATTTTGAAACTTCACGACTTGGAGCACCCAACCTTTGGGCTCTCACCTTGCAAACTTTTGAGTTCGCGAAGCTTGCACTCAGACTTCTTCAGCACTTCATTGTCCCCGCGATTGCTACCACCTATTTTACTCAGATGAAAAGACCTAATCTCTTCATGAATTTGCCACTCGCAAAGTCAAAAGACTTTCTTCTCTGACCCTCGATGTCTGAATCCATGATAGAGAGGATCTCATGACATGTATCCTCCTTCCAACAGAGGGCCAATATTCTTTTGTGATTTCTGATGTCGAGGGCCTAGACTCTCGTGCTCTGGACTCCCGAATTCTTGAACGCCGAATTCCCAATATGATACTCCTTTGGGACTTTCACTCTGCTTACGAGGGTTTAAACCTCGAGCTCCTCTCGATAGATCCGATGGCTGTTGGCTATTCTGAGAAAGATCCAATGACTCAGAATCTCTTCATCTCTTGCATTCCTCCTGCTGCTCCTTGGACGTGAAATCTTCGACGGTCGATATCTTTTCGGCTTAATCCGACGACAGTTGTGCTCCTCCTGAGCTTTGACGCTTTCTTCCCGGTCTTGGAATAATTCCAAATATTCAAATACCTTGACCTTTGTCCTGTTTCCCCTGCGAGCTCCATGACTTTGAGTCCTCGCTTGCGCATATGAAAATGCTACTCCTCCTGAGCTTATCCTTTTGAATCCTCAAAGGACTCTGCAATTTTTGTGCCTCTACAGAGTCTTTGCACACAAAGTGTTACTCCTTCTGAGCTTTGCTGTCACTCAGACCTCTAAGGAAATAAATCCTTCTTCCTTTTTCTTGCAGATGGAGAATCTGGATTCCCTCCTAGCTATCCTTTACTCAAGCAACCTATTGCTATGTCCTTTAGGGTGTTTAGCAACCCTGCGAAGATCCTTCAGTTGACTCTTCTCCTGTATTTGAACTCAAAGAGTTCCTTCTGTACGCTCTGGCACTTACTCAATGCCCTCTTAGCAGAGTGTCAATAATCCTCAGTGATTCTTTCTTCTTACGAACTCCCAGCAGAGTTCTTCCTTTGTGCACTCCTTGTACTAGCTCAATGCCCACCTGGTAGAGCTCTACAGAACTCCTCAGAGCTTCTGTCTTCTTCTGAACTCACAACATATTTCTTCTGTATGCTATTTGCACCTGCTTGATTCCCTCCTAGAAAAGTGTCAAGAATCCTCAGTGATTCTTGCTTCTTACGAACTCCCAACAGAGTTCTCCTCCTGTGCACTCCTTGCACTGGCTCAATGCCCACCTGGTAGAGCTTCACAAAAATCAAAGAGAGTTTATTCCTGCAACTATGTTCCACCTACACAACCTTTCCTTTTAAGGTATTCAACAACCTCAAATACCTTCCCCGAGTTGATGATTTCAGCTGTTGTTCCCACTTGGCACGTCTTTGTCTGAATCCGCAGAGTTCAGAAGTGCTTCTGTGCACTGGTATTCAGAACCCACAGTGTTTTGTCACGCCCTCCTGGAATGAAACCACAAAGAACCTCTCAAGACTTAAAATCAAAACAACTCCTGCAACTGCAAACCTACAACATACATTCACAACATAAATAGAACACACACATACATTCATTCAACATAGGATACATGTAGGAAAAACTGTTATTTGTATTAAATGGCAAATGCCTATTTTTACAAGTTGTTCCTGAGCTCAGAATTTAACAAAGTCTCGGCTCCTTCTCTTCTTCTCTCCCGACTATTTCCAAAATGAGATACCACCAAAGATATTTTACATGAGGGGCTCTTAGAGCGCTTCCCTCCAACCTCACCTACCCTATTCAATTTCGTTGAATGGGTTGTCTATTCCACAATCCGGATCTAGATCTCAGGCTTCAACATTTAAGGCCTACATACTTCTACGCATGTACAAAGCACAGCCTCATGACTCAACAACCTAAAACATTTAATTATATTCATTCAAATTCAATTTTAAAATGAGGTTGGGCCTCTCTTCAGCATGCTATTTGAAACCGCTGACGTGGCTGGTTGGTTGGCTGGATGACGTGGAGATATGCTCCTACATCAAACATGATCATCATTAGTAATTTAAATCTCACTGATATGTGATTGTTTAAACAATTGTATAACAAGAATCTCTATAAAGACATATATTAAATACCTTGTAGCTGTACTATTTTTAGAGGAACCATGTCCTGTTCGACAAAAAATGATACTGTGGTTGTTTCTGTGCTTTGGATATGTGTAGCACCAGGGTAACAATCAATCGAAGAGTGATCAATTTGATGATCATGATCACCACCTGCACGATCTGGCGTGTGCTGTGGGGGCATGACATCACCCCTAGAAGCCATAGAATCAGTCTCAGGTAGCACACTTGGGGTGGAAAATAGCCTAGTGGCTATGTGGCCATGCGGGTTTGATGTTGTGGTCCCACTGATGATACCAGGACCTTCCCCTTCCCCTCTCTTCGATCTCAGAAAATTCTACAATGATAAATATGTGTTAATTGCATATATCAAATTACAAAATTTAAAACGAAAAATTGATATCGTTAGATGAAATTACTTAACACATAACTTGCTATTTTAACTTGTAATTCATCTATCCTTTGGAAATACTCAGCAGTTTTCACCCAAGCAGCGACCAAATCCAGGAATTCCCTATTGGCCTTTCTTAGGGACATTTCTATTGTCTGCAAGGGGTCTCTAGAATCAAATATCTCTTCATCACTTATATATTCATCATTTTCAGTTGATGCGGTGCTAGGAATGGGGCCTTTTCCCTGATCAACGCCTTTTCCATGCTCAGAGCCTTTGCCTCGATCACCATTCTGGCAGATTTTCAAGAAGAATGTTAGTACATGCAAGAAATATTGAAAAAACAATATATGAACTAATGGAATATTGGAAAATATTATCAAATGAAACATTCACACATACAAATTAGCAAATATTTGGAAATGAAACATCGAGAAAAAAATAGCAAATGGAACATTCAGAAATAAAATAAAATTTCGTCACAAATGAAACATTCACAAATTAAGTAATCCCTTTTTAAGTTTGGGTATAATGGGTTTTGTAAAATTCGAGGTAAAATTCGTTGCAACTTGAAGTTCTTGGTATTCTATCTTGTACGCTACTTCTTGAGAGTTTCCCTTGGTTGGGGAGGTGACTCTTTGATATCTCTTAGTCTATTTTGATGGTGATAAACTTGTAAACTCTTGAATTGATTCTTCTATAAGAAATGTTGTTGGGTTTTCTTCCAAGCTTGGTTTTGGTTTTCCTAGGATAAATTCTTGTGTTCTTGTGTCTAGTGTGCATGGTTAATATTTCTAGATCTTGCTATTTCTGTTTCATTGTAATAGTTGAGATTCTCAGTGTATAGTTATTCTATGATAATTGTGGCATGAAACGAAATTTTGCATTGAAATTATAAAACAATAACTATTAGATCGAAGAATCATAGAATTCAACAAGGATGTAGTAAGGTAGTTTCCATGAGAACAAGTGATAAGTCGTCTCTATCAAATGAACATTTCCAATCCATCTAGTGAAACATAAGGGCTTGCTATGGAGGTATGTCTATACAACATTGATTTATGCTCTTTGAAAGGTGAGGAGGTCAGTAGAAGCATTGGATGTCTTTCATGTGATGTGTTTCCTTCCAAGCTAATAATGTGGAATTTCTACATTGAGATCCTCGGCTTCAACCGAATGTTGTGGTCTATAACGTTGTCTTAAATTTCCATGTTCCTTGGATGTAATGGAAAGGAGCCTTTTGGGTGTTGCAACAAATGAGGCAAAGTGGGTCGAAAGTTTTTCCAAGATGATTTGAATGGGGCCAAAGGATGGCTTGAAGCCCAA
>JZKD02S0320507.1:588319-602299 GCA_000966675.3 Picea glauca
ACTTCATGAAGGTCAAATATGGAAGATGGCCCATGGAGAAAGAAAATACATGTTGAAACTCAAGAGAGAGGTAGTGTCACCATGTTATAGAGTTTTGTTGCTTCTAGTGATTATATCTCCCAAAATAGGAAAAAATATTCTAACACGCCATTTTAGATAACATAAAAACATTTCAAATGATTTATCATGCTCCCTCTAAAATGTATTGTAGATGCCATTGTAGTTGTTCAAAGTTAACATAGGAGGCACATGCTTCATTCTATCCATGAATCGGTGATATTATGGTTGGGCAACTGTAGGTAAGATAAGAGAGGGATGGAATGAGGTAACCCAAGATTGTAAATGTTGACTGAAAATTTTTAGGTCGTGCTTTCTTGTGTGAAGATACAAGAACACTTGATGTTAGAGGGATAAGTGTAGAGGAACACAAAATATGCCTAAAAGTAAAATATTTCAGAAATAAAATAAAATTTCGTCACAAATGAAACATTCAAAAATTAAGTAATCCCTTTTCAAGTTTGGGTATAATGGGTTTTGTACCATAGCAAAAGAAGACGTTCCTGGGTCGACTCGATTCATTTTGTAACAAACCAACATCTCTTTGCCTGCCTTTATTGTTTTCACCACACATACAAATATCCTATTACCTTCATGCTCCTCAAAAATGCAATTAGGTTCCTTTCTTGTCGTCCCATGCCTTGTACTATTTATAAGACCTGCAATATTCCCCGATGCCTTTAGCCTTCCATCAATATACATAATCTCTCCTTTATGCCTATTATTGTCTTTCAACTATATATAATTTGCGGTGAGTGCGTATCTCCGCATACTAGGAATATATTGGACCAGCCTCAACCATACTCCATAAGTGTAACATGGTCCAACATACTCAAAAAATTCAACTAATCTGCCATATTTTACCTTTATGCTATCCATGGAGAATAAACCAAGGCCATGGATGGATGACAGAGCAAAGCCATACATCCTCTCATTAACATATAAGTCAGTGTCCAACTTGGAGAGTTCCTTGGGTACCCACTATTTCAGTAGGTTTTTGTACCTCAAGGGAACCTCGATGTCACCTATGCTCTCATCGTCATAAGAGCATGATCCTCCTTTAGCAAGAAAGAATTTCATGTGCCTACCAAACTTTCTTCTGACCTCTTCATGTCTAGTTGATTTTGCCTTGTAACATGTGTTGGATATGTTTTCCCTTGTCCCTCACGAAATTTCATCACTCGAGTTGGATGATAGGTATGATAGATACATATTTGGTTTTACCTACACTCCATTGAGGGAGAAGGAAATGTTAGACCAATGATATTCATATTATAATATATCTAAATATAAAAATTGAAAATATAACTTGACATGTAAGACTTTTTCATCTAGGGTTGGAGCCAAACCTTTGAGAAAATAAAGAGTATTTCTTCACTCAGTATTTTGGGTAGGTGTTGGGCCAAAATTATCTGGGAAGACAAAAGAAATAATTTTGAATTTCCCATTTAATTTGTAGCCCACCTCTAATTTATGAGAACCCATGAGGGATTTCATCATGCTAGTTAGTAGGTTATATGGTGAAAATGATTTCTCTTATATGTAGAAGCATTGGGTTCCCTCGATACACCAAATGTTGAAGAAGGCAGTTGTAATATAGATGACTAGAGAAAATGATTGTTATATTTGAGTAGAACAAAGGTAGAAAAAGACCTTATAGAAGTTTCATGGGTTTATAGAAGTTTCATGCTTCGTGGGTTTATATTACATCATGATCTAAGGAAACAATCCTTACCCTTCTTGAATTCATGCTACACATATGGGGTGGAACTAGTGGTAGTAGAACCTTGTTTCTGATGCAATGAATTTTGGTGACAGTAATGATTTTGTTCATGGTTCCATTTTGACCATAATTTCAAGTTTTGGTACCTCCAAATTCATCCATATTTTACAAAAACCTAAAATCCACCAAATTGATTAGAATTATCAAAAGTTGAAACCCAATTGAAATTGTTGCAAGAGGGTTGTTTTTTGTATATATTGTTTGACTTTGTATTAGGCCATTAGATAGCACCACAAAATCCAACAACCAAGAGAAGAAGGATTTTCAGCAATAGCTTCAAATAGATGGCACAAAGATGCCTGATATTGTTCTTTCTTTCTTCAATGTGTTCATAATTCTTACAAATTGATACCCATAAAGAAAAAAATGTTTTTTCCTCCATATGATGGGAAACGTGTCAAAATGATATTGACATTATTTTTTAAGGTAAAAGGATGACTCAGTTCAACTAGTTAATACAATTCCATATGTAAAGGATAATAAAATTCCATGTGTAAATGATGAGATAGAAAATAATTCTGAGTCACAAATTTCCTTTTAAATTTGAATTGAATTAATGTTTTTGAAAGCATTTGATATTTAATCATGGCTAGTTGTATTATCTCAACTAGTGGGATGCTAGAAATGCTCATATGGGTGTATTATTCCACCTTGCAACTAGATTGGCATTCCACCTTAAGACTAACCCTCCTAAAAGTTCTTCAAAATCCACCAATTTTTTTTTTCATTCTTTTAGAAAGGAAGACAAAAATTCTGCAGCTTTACAACCAACACACACAATTTCTTGGAGAAGCAAGACATCTAGTTTGTAAATTACACACATTCTTTTTAAGGCTTCTTGTAAATTTTATAAGGGATTCAAGGCTATAGGAATACACATGTATACCTATATTCCTCATACCCTCCTCACTTCTACATATAGAGCTTGAAAACCCAATAAAACAGGGGATTTCATTTTCAACTATCTAAGAGCATGGAGGGGATTCATTTTGGGTATTGAAACATTGCATTGGAGCTTAAGATACCTTATCCATGATGAATGAAAGATGAAAAATGGGAAATTATTAGAGAGTGGAGAAGAATGAAATGACATTTAACTAGGAGTATATGACATTACATCTAAGGTATATGCATTAAATAATTAAAGGTTGTATTTGTAACTCAAATATACATTGAGGTCATTATTTATTGCAATGAAGTTATCTACAGATTTGATTTCGAGGTTTATAACAGAGTAAACATGAACAGATTGATTTGATCAGTTTTGGTATTGACAGAGTGTGAACAGAGTTGCATTTGAGTAAGATGCATGTTGGTTGAAAACAATAACAGGTTTGGCAAATATGGAATTGATGGTTACAAGTTTTTTTTCACAGAAAGAAATTAACAAAAGGATATTGGCAGTTTAAGAAGAGTGTTTGAAACAGGTTGAAGACAGTACTAAAGGGAGGAAGGGAGGAGCTAGAGAGACTAACCATCTCATTGCAAGTTGAAGCTTTCATTCAGGAAGTAGAAGTTGTATTTCAGTAGGTGTTGAATATAAAGAGGTAGTAGCCTCATCTGAGTAGTTTCTCAGACAAAATTTGATGTAACTGAAGTAGCTTGCTTGCTTTAGATCCACAATAAGAAGAAGAGTTTTTTCCCTTTATGGGTTTCCTCATAAATGTTTTTTTCCTCTGTCCATTTCATGTGATTGATGGTTACTAATTCATTTTCACTAAGAAAAAATATTTATTAGGTTTTAAGCTGCATTAAAGAAGTAATTTGGGTTAAAGAGATAAAAGTAAAAATTGTGTATACAACTGATTCACCCCCCTGCCCCCTTCTCAGTTGCTCAACTTGTCCAGCAGCTCTCCACATCCCTAACATTGCAAGGATCCTTTCTTGGGCTCCTCCGTTCTTTACCTTTCCTTCTCTATCGATTTATTCTTACTTTGAGACGGAAAATTTAGTTGATGTACACTCCTTCTTTGTTGACCCTTTTGTGCATCCTTTCCAAAATTTTTGTGAGGAAAAGACTTCAACCCTTTCTTTTGGAAATTCTATCCTACAACTCGTTGGGTCATTAGAGGTGGAATTATTGTGAATTTAAATGAATGAATACATGAAGTGATGATGTTAAACGGAACCATCAAAGGCATTGATGATAGTGAGGTGATATTATCAATATTTTGTAAAGAAACCATTGAAGGCACTAATATTAATTGTAAGGTGAAATTAGTGAGGGAATGTGCCATTGATTCTATAAAGGCACCGTTGAAGGCATGAGGTGAATATGTTAGCATGGCGATCGAAAAGGAACATAAGGAAACAACTTTAATTAAGAGCCATCGAAGGTAGGAGGAGAGAGTTAAGAGGAATGAAATTTCAAGGAAATGAAGGTGACCTTATAGATATAGGCTACACGATGCAACCGCCAAAGATAACCTATTAGGGAAGATAACAAGGGAGTGGTGACTAGTCTCAACTAAGGAATTCCATCTTTATATCATTACCACTCAAGACAATGAACTAAATGGAGACAATCAAAGATGAACAAATCGAGGAAATAGGTGGTAAATAAGAGATAATATAAGACAAGGAAGAGAGGAAAACCTTTCCCCAGGCATCTTAAAGATAAGGTAAAGAAGAGACATGAATAATAAAGGTATGATAGGATATGATTAGGGGACTAGAAAAATGGAGGGCGGGGAAGAAAACAAGGAGAGTAGGTGTTACCCTAAGAATATCAAGGTGATAATGGAGGAGAAAGATATGGGTAATAGTACCTAGAAAGATCCATTAAATGGACAGGTAGTATGATGGAGTTCCCTACGAATAAAGATAGGAATTCCAGCCTAAGGGATCTTGGATGAAAATGATAAAGAAGGAGTAGATTACATGGGTGAAGGAAGAGTGGAAGGATGAAGGATTTATTGTAAAGTAAGAGGTTCCAACATAGGAAAAATATAAGGAAGAATGTCACTTGGTCATTGAAGGATTGTGTGAGGATTTAGAACTGCTAGAGACTTAACACCCAAACCATCCCAAGAAGAGATAAGAAGGAGGATCTGAGAGAAGAATTGGGTCACATATCAGTGAAGGGGTATCATTAATGTCCAAATGGGATATGGGATCCATGACTAGTTTATTTACAAACCAATAATTAGTATTAAGGTATAACCAATGTTGAGGGAGAGAAATAATGGCCTTATGTCCTAAATGAAGAGTCTCAAGTCAAGCACCAAAAGGAAAAACCATGAGTATTCTCAAGTTGTGTCATTGAAATCATCCTTGAACCATGAAATAGGACCTTCATAGGGTATATTTGGCCTACTAGAGGGATATGGGTACCATGATTAAACCACAACAAAGGCCATAAAAAAGAACATGTGTTGGTTCCATACATCGCATAGTTATTGGGTACATCATGGTTAGGGTTTTGTAGCACTTGAGTGGGATATGAGGAAAATCACATGATCTCTCACTTCAATGTATTTGGCATAAGATTTGGACATGAGGGCCATTTATATGTGTTGCATACTACATATGGGTCTTGGGGCTAAGATGTAGTCATCACAAGCAGAGACTAAGATAAACAAAATGGAGGCTAATATGTTCACAAAAATTTCTTTATATTTTCTACTCGAATTTCATGGCATTGAATTATTTTCTTTGTGAATCCCTGAAATATGTATCACAGAGATTGGAAGATTCATTTACCGATTTTGGTGGCATGGCTCCTCTGTCGAATCGGGGGCCTCCTTTATCTCCTCTGTCAAGTTGGGCCAATATCTCCTCTAACTCCTATATTGTCAAACTAGATTGCTATTGTCTAGATATCCGATCACGAGTGATCTTTGTTGAGAGGGGAGCTATGACAGTCAGGATACTAGGGTGTCAAGTTGGGCCACTATCTCCTTTGTCTCCTATGTCGAGTCAGACCGCTAGTGTCTAGATATCTGATTGCGAGTGATATTTTTCAAGAGAGGAGCTATGTCATTTGGGATACTAGGGTGTAGTTGGGAGAAATGATCTAGGGAGAAAGGGTGCAATCAGGAGCTAGGGAGCTAGAGCAGTCAAGAGATAGGGTGCATTCGGGAGATGAGAACTAGGGCATGCAGTCGAGATATACTGATCTCGATCCTTCAGGATATACTCTCGAGCAAGGGAAGTCTAGATATGGACTAGTCGATCAAATGTTACAATGGTCGAGGGAAATCAAGATATGGAGCTCACGCAAACCTAGTTTTTGGTTATATATTTTATATAATATATAAATTATAAATATATAAAATATATATTATATATTATATATTATATATAATATATAATATATAATATATATTATATATTATATATAATATATAATATATATATGATATATAATATATATATTATATATTTATAATTTATATAATATAGAAATTATAAATATATAAAATATATATTTTATATTATATATAATATATGATTTATATATTTATAATTTATAACTTTGCTCATATAAATATCTCCCATATGCAGCATGAAATATAGTTAAAAAGTGGCCCACATTGAAAAGGATGATTTCAATTATGCATTGTTTGAGAAGCATGAACCTACATATTAGGATTAGGACTTTCACTTAGACAAACTAGGACTCAGAATATAACTTAGACTTAAACTTAGACTAGCCCCAAGTCCCCATAGTTGGGGGGCCCCTTGCATTTAAACTTTTCATGGTCCATTCCTAGGGATTTATGGTATCACACATGCCCTATGTGATATAACAATGGTCATTTCAAATACATTTGTAACATGAAGTATGGTTCTCATGATTTTCCAAGATGGAATGCTCTAGGGTCAAATGACAACGTACAAGATCATACAAATTTTCTAAGGGATGCATGGGCCATTCATCACAATGATTTTTATGGTGATGATTAAACAATGAATGAAAAGAGGGATTTTTCATCACAACTATGGCACACATGCATTGTATATACAATGTAGAACCTGAAATAAAAATGAAGAAAGGATGATGCAAACTTAAAACTATTTTCAAGCTATTTGTGTACTTTGAAAGAAAAATAGGGTTTATGGTTTACATGATGAATTGATGAAGGAAACAAGTGGGTGTGTGAGTCAAATTTTAGTCCATAAACCTTTCCATGTCATTAAGGCATGCGAATAGTCTATCCATGTCAAATTTCAGTGCATAAAGAAACAATTTGAAAAAATTTCAATGTTGGCCCCATTCATAGGTCACCATTGCCCATGTCTAGTCCTAATACAATGTATGTTTGTTGTTCCTTTTAAAATCCATTCGACAATACACATGTTCCTGCATTTAATGCTGCAAGGAAATTTTTTTATGGTGTTGATTAAACAATGAGAGAAAAGAGGGATTTATCATCACAACTATGACACACATACATTGTATATACAATGTAGAACTTGAAAGAAAAATGAAGAAAGGACGATGAAAATTACTTAAAACTTGTGTCAATCTATTTGTGTACTTTGAACGAAAAATAGGGTTTATGGTTTACATGATGAATTGATGATGGAAACAAGTGGGTGTGTGAGTCAAATTTTAGTCCAGAAACCCTCCCATATCATTAAGGCATGAAAATAGTCTATCCATGTCAAATTTTAGTGCATACATAAATAGTTTGAAAAACATTCAACGTTGGCCCCATTCACAGGTCACAGTTGCCCATGTCTAGTCCTAGTAAAATTTCTATTCGTTGTTCCTTTTAAATTTTTTTTGATAATACACATGTTCCCACATCTAGTACTGCAAGGACATATTTTTATGGTGTTTATTAAACAATAAACAAAAGGAGGGATTTTGCATCATAACTATGACACACATACATTGTATATACAATGTAGAACCTGAAAGAAAAATGAATAACCCTCATGGATACACATGGTTGAGTGTTTGGATACTTGAGAGGTAAAATGTATTACAAGGTACAAGGTGAAAATTCCACATTATGCCCTAGTGAAAGCCTCTTTAATGAGTTTGAAAGGCTTCATTGAAAATTTATACAAGGAAGGGTCGATCAACCCTTACATAGTAGGAAAAATAACAAAAAAGATTAATTGGAAATATGAATCGATAAGTTGTGATAAACCCTTGCTTGTTCCTGACCTAGTGATATACCATTCTATGAGACAAAGAGTTGTTTGAAATGGAACAATTATCATTATGCTCCCATTGCAAATCTCTTCTTTGAGTTTGAAAAGGCTTCACTGAGAAGTTATACAAGGAAGTGTCAGACAACTCTTCTAGATTAGGAGATATAACAAAATTGATTAATTAAAAATATAAATGCATAAGTGGTGGTCATTCCTTCCTTATTATTCACCTAAAGAGGTATTATTCTAGGATACTAAGAGTTGACTGAAATGGAACAATTCTCTTTAAAATGGTTTGTCTACCCTTCCACATTATTCCCCCAAAAAATACCTCTTCTATTATTTTTAAAATGATTCATTGAAAATTTATATAAGGAATGGTTGACCTATTCTTCCAAACTAGCTCAAATAAAAATAAGGATTAATTTAAAATATGAATGCAAAAGGAGTTCCTAACCCTTTTTTATTCCTCCCCTAAGGAAATACCAATCTAGGAAATGAACAGTTAACTTGAAGGGAACAATTATCTATAGAAGGGTCGATCAACCTTTCCAGATTATTCCCCTAGTGAAAACCTCTTCCATGACTTTCAAAAAGGATTCACTGAAAAAAATGTATGATGAAGGATCAACTGAACCTTTGACCATTCTAAACTAGGTTAAACAATGACAAGGATGAATTAAAAATATGAATGCAAAAGGGGTAGTTAACCCTTACTTATTATTCCCCTAACGATATACCATTTTACAAATGGAGAGTGGAATAGAATGGAACAATTATCTATAGAATGTCCATCCAACTTTCAAATAATGCCCCGAACATAAACCTCTTACGGGGTTTAACTAGTTAGGCAATACTATACTATGTGAGTTCATATTGGGGGGTTTAAAATTCTAAAAACATGAAAACAATATATTTCCTAATATATAGGGGTCTGAGGATATTTTTAATATATTTAAAACATATGGATATTAGAGGAGGATTAGAGTTAGGTATGTGACAATTAGAATTAGGTATCAATAGGTTTTAATGTGACAATTAAAAATGTCATAGAAATAATGTATACTTATGATATCTATGGGACATAGGTGGTTTTCTAATATACCCCCCAATCTCCAAGAACCTTGAATTAAATGGTCTCCCCTAACCCAATCACTCCCTCACACATTATGACCAAAAAAATCATGTTAACCCCTAAGGCACTATTTCTACTAACCACTAATCCCACAAATATTACTTAGAACACTCTACATTATTACCTAGAAGTGGGTTAAGTACTGACCTAGAAGTGGGTTCCGTGTATTTTGAACTGAAAGTCATGGAGGTTCTAATGGGGATCTTTGGAATAAAAGAAAGGGTCAGCATGGGAACCAAATGGAAAAAAGAGGTGTTAACTATACCAACTCATGATAGGTAGGCACAGAATGACTGTTGTAAGCAAGGACTTCAGCTCGCCTAATGAGCATCCATTCACTGAGAACAAATCGAATACTCCACTAGATTAGGGTTTCTGTTTTACATGATGAATTGATCACGGAAGAAAGTGGGTGTGCGAGTCAAATTTGAGTCTAGAAAACCTCCCATGTCGTTAATGCCCCATTCATAGGTCACTATTGCCCGTGTCTAGTCCTAGTACCATTTCCTTGTAAAATTTGTATAAGATATTTGGAGAATGATAATTTTGAAGGTGCTAGGCCTATTCCTACACACCAAGGCCATATCACCTCTCATTGACAGTCTGTGTATTGATCCATTTTAGTTTTGGGTTGTTAGTTTTTCCAATTGCACACACCTTTAGCAAGTTCCATGAAAAATCCCTTTATACCTTTTTGCCAAAATGCCAAGAATACCTAACCCTATTTGTCTTTGTGTGCAGGTACTAGCTCGAGGCATA
Source organism: Picea glauca (assembly GCA_000966675.3). Lineage (NCBI taxonomy): Eukaryota > Viridiplantae > Streptophyta > Pinopsida > Pinales > Pinaceae > Picea > Picea glauca. Next base: position 598,162 of record JZKD02S0320507.1, read on the forward strand.
TGAACTTGGAACTAGAACTTAGCTTCTGGGCTAAGTTCTTTAAGTCAAGTCGACTTTTATGAGAAAACATCATTTTTCATGAGCTTCTCTTGGTTTGTCGTGAGAACATACTGTAACAAAACAATGGCACATTAATAAATTTTCGATTTCATACTAACAATATATTTACAAAATTTAAAAATATTACATCAATTCTTACCAATACATAACAAATATACAAAATAAATTACCTTGATGAAGGTATGCCAGTCATGAGTTTTTAACCCACCAAATTCACCTTTCTTTGTTAATATATTCTTGATGTTTGAAGCAAATCCTGTTGGAAATATAATTTTTCGAATGAGCTCTTTTACAACATTACTTTCATCTTCTTTAAATAACCATGGGAGGCTATTTCAATCGACTCCATTAGTTGTATTCAAATCAATAATATTTATCATTGCATGATTGGCTTATTGAATGCCACTACAAATTTTAGAAATTTTTTCTTTGTCATGCCTTCCATCTAAGATTCTCCACAACATTTATGTTACATTCTTCCTAATATGCATTGTGTCAAACAAATGAGTTATTTCTAGTTGCTCATAGTAGGGCAACCTACTGAATTGTTTGGGGAAACTTTTCATTTCTCGTGGAAGCAGATCAATGCCTTGACGACCAACTATATGTTACATAAATGAAATTAACACAACAATTGTTAGATTATACACAGTAGACATGAGAATTCAACACAATTAAAAAATGTAATATATTGCATACAATGATGAAGATTGACTTACATTGATGATTTGATCTGTTATATTCCAACTTCCATAGGTGTGGTGTCATTCTTCATGGTTTTATCCCACTCTCCTATTAACCATTGAAAAAATGTTTATCGGTATTTCAATACCTATGGTTCTCAGGGAGAAAGTGCCTATATTCATCAAACACTTCCTTTCCTAAACTTTTTGAATGATGAGATCTCATCCTAGGACCACAAACTGGACATGCAAATTTACCCTTTGTTTGCAAACCTAAAAGATACGCATCAATGGAAGAATTAGTTATATAACAAGCAATTATTTAAAAAATAAACATTATAATATCATCAACATCTAACTTATTTAAGTGAAATAGTGTGTTACATACCACAAAAATGTGTTAGTCTGGGTGCATCGTGAATTGTCCATGTAAGAATCCCATGGAATTGAAATCCTCTTTGACCTATTGGTCTAGAGATTTCGTACATAGTGATGTCGTCCCATAGCTTTAACAACTCATCGACAAGAGGCTCAATATATACATTCATATCTTTCACTTGGTACTTACCTAAATGGTTAAAAAATACACATAATTATTACACCTTGTATACATATATGAAATTGTGCAATGAACAAGACAAATGAAATGTTAAACATTAAAAAAACAATATCATTATAAAAATATACCTAGAACAATCATTTCCAAAATTGTGTGATCTCTCTTTATTGACATCCAAAGAGGAAGGTTATTGTTTATAACAAAACCAGGCCACATCGAGTAGATAGACCTGAGCTCACCAAATGGATTTACACCATCAACTGCCAATGAAATCCTAACATTACGAGGTTCTTCTTTAAAAATTTGCCATCTTTATTCGATATTTTTATATAAAGAACCATCTGCAGGCATTCTAAGAACATCATCTTCACTTCTATTTTGTGCATGGTAATCCATAAACTGTGCTATGTTCTGACATATAAATAGTCATTGCAGGCGTGGAATTATGGGAATATAACAAAGAACCTTGTGAGGAACCTTTTTGTTAACTGATTAGTTCAATATCTACTGATTTGACATTGTGGGCAATTTGATTTAGATGCGTATTGTCCATAATATATTATGTGATCATTGGGGCATGCATCAATAGCCTGATATTCCATTCCAATTTCTTTTAGAATGGCAGATAATTCTCGGTATGTGCAAGCTAACTTATTTGGTGATGGTAAGAAATATTCACCTATCAAACTACAACAACAATATACAAAAAAATAAATAAATAATGAAAATTATATTAATCATTATAAATATTGCATCCTTAATTTAGACATCAATTGACATTGAAAATAAAATAAAATAAAAGTTGAAAATTGCATAAAACCATAAAATTATGTTGCTTACCTTAGGATCTGTGTCATACATGTGTTTGACAAACCATTTGATACCTTCAAGTTGACCAACAACATTACAACAGAGAGAAATTTTTTTTGTGTTCCTTCATATAGGGATTTAGTGGCATTTTGAAGGATAGGTTTATCAAAAATATATTCATCGTCATTGTCCTCATCACTGTCATCTTTATCATCCTGTAAGTTGTCCTCCTCCATGTTGACATCGTCAACCATTGGAGCATTATAAATGTCTTGGATCAATGTATTTGTCCCATCATCATCAACTCTATTATTAATATCATCATTTTCCATAGGAATAACATGATCACCATTATCCACATGATTAAGTTCAGCTTGTTCTTCAATATTTTCTCTATGAAAACGTCTCCTACTAGGCGACATCACATTCTTAGGATGATTTTTCTTTAATAAAAACAATGGAAGCAATAAAATACAGTTAGAGTATATCAAAAATATTATTTTGAAAGATAAATTAAAAAATAATAATTAATGTATAATACCCTTAAAGATCTGTAATAACTAATTACTTACCATGGGACGATATTCATTGCCCCCTTCAACATGCCCATTCTCCCTACAATGTTTTTCAACTATTTTTAAAGGTAGTATTCTTCCATTAAAATCCCTGTATTCATAAGAAGGGCAATAACATTTCCCATCATCATGAATCACCATGTTCCACTTTAACATAACAAGCTCTCTTTTCTCGTCTGGAATTGACATTGTAATTACCTATTACAACAAATCCATTGAAACATTATAAGTACAATATACAAACCTATTCAAATAATTTGGTATATATTTAGATATTTGTAATGAAAATTATACAACATGTTCAGAAAAAATAAGGGACAAAGCATGAATTCTAAAAGCATGGAACATTAATAAGAGGAGGTGAATCTATTATCAACCAAAATCACACTATATAATATTAAGTCCCTAATAAAAATTAGGGTAGCTTTAAGGATACACAAGAGTATTGATGCCCAATATAAAACAAAAAGCCATTGTTCTTCACTTCTAGTTGGTTCTTTTCCAACTCAAGGAGGAAACCCTAAATGTAAATTTACTAAGGCAAGGATACTTAGATATTCAAGAAGCTCCAAGAAATATAAGAACACAATTACAGTGATTGAATCTAATTAGAGTGATTGTAGTTGAATCAGTAATCTTTTTACTCTATCAAAAGTGGATAAACCATAAAATCTTTCTAAGGAGTTAAAATAAACCATAAAATTTGAATTAAGGAGTGAAAATAAACCATAAAATAGTTAAATAGCCCCAAATTACTAAATCACATAGAAATTTTTTAAGTACTAACCTTCAAAATCTCAGCTATGTAGAGTTTGATCAATTCAATGTTTCTCTTCTTGAAAGAGAATTGAAATCAAGATTTCATAAAAAATCAAAACACCATTGCATCAGAACACCCAAATTATTTTCGCAACTATAGAAAATGATTGTCGCAACTATAGCAAATTTACCATAACTGAGATATATATAGGATTGATTTGTCTTAAATGACCGTTGATTCTCACACGTGCCATTGTTGGTCGCTATAGCGACTAACTAGGGGTTGGTCACTCTACCGACCAACTTTCATCGTTAAAATGACCAACTTGGAAGGTTGGTCACTAGAGAGACCAACATTTGGACCCCCCCCAAAAAAGTATATTTAGTCCAAAAAAAGTAAAACAAATACGATGAAACTTTAAACCGTCGTAATTTGCACCCAATGTAGTAGTGTTTGGGCTTCCATGTATATTTTGAACTATCTCCATGAATGCGGTGGCAACTGTACTACCTTTGAAGGGATGAGAGAGTGCACAAAAGTGTGTGTACTTGGTTAATCTATCAACAATCACCATGAGACACTCTTTCCTTCAGACTTCAGTAACCCTGTGATGAAATCCATGGAAACCTCCTCCCAACACTAACTTGGGATGGCTAATGGTTGTAAAAGACCTGGGGTCTTAATTGTTTCC
>JZKD02S0320507.1:603111-656264 GCA_000966675.3 Picea glauca
CTTCTCACCACACTTATGTCCCTTACTGTACTTGTTGTCACAATTAAAGCATAAACCTTTTTCTTTTCTTTCCTCCAATTGTTGAGATGTCAACCTTGTAGGTTGAGGTGTTTTAAGAGAAGGAGCATTATTCTCTATATAGATGTTAGGATTGGTCCTTCTAGTAGCCATAGCCATATTTTTACTTTCAACATTTCTTGCCACCCTAAGTGCATTCTCCAATGATTTGTGTTCCCAAAGGTGAACCTCATGTTGAATGTTATCTCTTAAAGTTCCTATGAATACATAAATCAAGTGCTCATATGGAATATCTGTTACCTTTATATTAAATCTTTAGAAGTTCTCATTGTGCTCTGTAACTAAACCCTTTTGCTTGAGATTTATCAATTGGCTAAAGAACGTATTGCTCCTTGTATCCTCATAGTGTGTTATCATTTATTTCATGAAAATTGTCCAAGTGACAAGTGATTTGCGAGAAAAAAGCCATATATACTATACAAATTGATTGGGTTCTAAATATAAAGAAGCAATTCATACCTTTTGTGTATGTGGCACATTATGTAGATCAAATAATTGTTGCATTTGAAGTATCCATGTGATAGGTTCCTTGCCATCAAACTTCCTCATATCGATTTTAGGAACATGGTTGGTCTTCAACCGAAAGTTAGAGTTTCTCCATTCTTGATTCACCTTTCTTGTGTCCTCGTGTTGAATTTCATGGGATACATTTTCACTTTCAGGTGTCCTCTCTATTATGAAAATTTTCAATCCTTCCATGATCTCCTCTTTTAAACCATCCATCTTTGCCTCCAACTTAGCTTCCATCTCTTGTAGTTCATCTTTTGTTACTATCTTCTTTTGTAAATCATTTATTTCCCTACGCATTTCTTCACCTTCATCAAGAGTCAAAGTACGATTTTATGGAGACTTATTTGGTGTAGAAGTTCACTTTTTGGGTGGCATGTTGGCCAAGTATCACTTTTGAACCTTGATTTTGAGGTGGTTATGCTAGACAATCTTTCTTCTGTTGTATCTCCAATGTTTTAGCCATTCTGGGTATGAAAATTTATTTTTTGTAGTTCTTCGATATTTCTTCTCTGTAATGCCATAGGTCTGATCAAAATTCGATGTTCCAAGTAGAATTTACGATAACTTCCCCACAACTTGCTGAGTTTTGGCCTTTCTAGGATATCTCACTTGTATAGCATACCCCGCACAAAATAATTGATATAAAATTATGAAACTTGTACTAGAAATAATACAGACTATCCACTATCCAATGAAACTAGTCTCACTCAATTTGGATAATCTAGGAAGAAGTTATGATTTTTTTACCTGGAACACCTTCTTGAGACTAGTCAATAGGACTAGTCAGATACCCTATCTTCCACAGGGTTTATATACAAATGTAAGATGAACTTATCTACAAATGTATGATGAACCAGAAGTTGAAAATTCTACCAAAGATACCTTACTAACTTATGTGAATATCCTCCAGATTTCAGGGTCTGAAACGTTACAGAAACATTTTTATAGCAAATATTCTGCAATGACTCAGTTCAATATGATTCCAGAACCCTATCTTGCATAGGTTGTAACTCAGAAAGTGCAAGGTCTCAGGAGCTTCAATTTTAACCCAACGTACCTTGATCTGTCTACTAAGTATCCTCCAAGTCCTTCCTTCTGAAACATTACAGAAAAAAAGTTATAGCAAAAAATCCAAGGTGTCTCAGATGTAGCAGCAAAACCCCAAGAGCTTGATCTCTGATACCATATGTTAAGAACCAAATATCAATATAGCATAGAAAAACCTCAGAATAAGTACTCAACACCTTGAAAAAGAGATAAATTCAGATAATAAGACTCTTCGAGGGGGAAACCTCCTTATTCCCACATAAATGTACAATTACAAGATGATTCAAAATGAAAATGTCTCGTTGGTATATATAGGAGACTAGGAAGTATAATTACAACTAATGGTATAAAGCCGACATAAATAAAATAACATTACTAATATTATATGCGCCAATTAAGGGGTAATGAGCCACTATTTAGGGCTTAACCAGTTCTTCCTTTTGTACCTGAACTTGGACCTCTTGTTTTCCTTTCATATGTCGCATGCAGGATTTCCTCAATATACTTGATCCAAGGGATCAAAATATGCTCACAAATCAAAGTGCTCATAACTGCTTTAAAATGAACTCATGTGTAGGCCTCGTACGCACCATCCCAATGAAAATTGAATGTTTTCAAACAAACATCGTATGTAGGAGAAATAACATTCTGTCCACTTTGCCAAATAGGCAATTGTTTTGCTGACTGTATAGTCTGTATAGTCCATACTGCTGACTATGCAGACCGTACTGACACGTGGAAGGATGACGTAGACCACTGCATGGTAGGGTGACTGTACTGACACATGGCAGGGTTATGTGGACACCTATGTGGTAGGGTGGTTGGACATGTGATGTGGTAGGCTTGTACGTGGACCAATCCACAACTAACATGTGTCGTTTTGGTGGTGAATGGGAAGGTGCCACATGGCCCATCCAGGGGCTTCCATATGGCACCTCGTTATTGGTTTATGTGGTAAAAATTTATATGGAGTCTATGGGGGTCAAACTTGGGACGTCCACCAAGGCTAGAGTCTTTGTGCAGGTTAGGCTACTAACCTGCATGTCATTTGTTTCTTACCCTATATGCATTAAACATGTATTTAAGTTTGTTGTAAGGTTTGGTCGAGTGGAGAAAGGGTTGGGGATTTTCCCCAAACCTTGGTAAAAATCACTCTGCATGCCATATAACACATGACCATTAGCGCACACACTATACTATCTGACCAACAATTATATCCAATGGTCAATCCACACCATGGGTTGTAACGGTTTCCAACGGATTTGTATTTAGCACTAAGACGTGGACACATTGAGTCCATGCAACCAAGACCTCGGATGGTTAAGGTGCTTGGTGCATTAACTATTTGACATTTTACCACCAATTGTGGAATGGGTGTGGTGCTGGTTTTTTGGCTTCAGAAATTCTCATGAGCTAGGTTAGTCACACACATGCGTGTTTTAGTGAGGAGAGACAACAAATAATTGAGAGAAACTTCCACAAAGTGATTTATTCTCAGGTTTTGGCCAAACCAAGTGCAGGAAGAGTCCATCTAGGGGTTTTTGGACATTCTAGAGTGATTGGAGCCATCTATTTTGCATTCCAAACATTGTAAAGCACTGATTTAAAAATTTTGAAAATTAATGAAAATGATCCATTGGAAGTTGGACTAGGAGATGTATCCCAAGATAGGGGTGAATGCCTTTATCATTTTTATTTGTTAATGTGCTTATTTTGATGGTTGTTATGTATGTTTATGTTGTTTATGTTTAAGTAAAAACTTATTAATTTTTATGTGTTTGTAAATTGATCCTATTACCCAGGAACATACAAATTACACATGGAATCTTAAATAGACTCAAGCCTTTTCATTTTATTATCAATACTCCATAGCCCGAAGATCATCTATCTCTTCTTCATTGCTCACCAAGCCCTCTCTGTTGGCTATGGCCCTCGTTTTGTTATTCATATTATATTGGTAAGGTCTACCTCTACCCATTGTTCCATATTTTTCCATTATCTGATTGGTTTGATCCTCGTCATCATGATTAGGTCCATGGCCTCCTTCTGCTTCCCCTTATCCAGCTCCATGTCCATATGTTAGACTCATGTTTGTGCTTCTACTATTGATAAAACCTACAATAATATTGTTCTTATGTGCATTTTGATGCCTTGTAAGAAGTAGGTTACAACTGAACAAAGGGAACACATGTTCTTTCAACATGTTTGGGTACATTTTGGGTTTCCCAAATCCATTATTTTTTATTTATATTCTAGATTTATTGGGAACTTTTGGTCAAGCTTATGTGCACTCATGGACACCAAGATGAAAAAGATCACAACATTGCATCCACAAACCGATTTTGAAATGGAAGTGGTGAATAGAATAGTAGTACATCTTCTTCATGGTTATTGCATCAAACATCCTAAGCTTTTGGATGAGGACCTACACTACATTCAACATGATTACAACTGGGCTAAGCACTCTTCGACTCAAACATATCCATTTGAGGCATGTTTTGGTTATTTAAAAAAAATTCCTTTAGGTTTTATCTTTGGGAAAGATGTTGCTATTGATGGTCATTATGAAATTGATAGAGCAAAGAACTTCATTGAACAAATTTAGTTGGTGCATCAAATGGTACAAGAATAGTTGGAAAAGATCCAAGACAAGTACAAGAAAAGACATCAAAAGCATCGTGTTGATCTTAGTTTCCAAGTTGGAGATGAAGTTTGGCACTACATTAGAAAAGATAGGATTAAAGGAGAAAGTAAAAAAATGAAACCAATTATATATGGACCTTTCAAGATTGTTGAAAAGATTCATAACAATACCTTCCATTTGGATTTGCCTCCTTATATGAAAATGTATCTATTTGTTAATGTTGATCAAGGAGAGCATGCTTAGATTCCTTCCATAGATGATTTCTCTCCAGAATATCTTTCAGAACTGCATGAGGATACAATCCTTGACAAGAGGATGAGAAATTCAAAACGAAGAAATATGGAATACCTTCATGTTGGTATTAAAGGCACAAATCCAACGAAATCTATATGTATTGAGTTTTGAAAGGTGAGCAAACTTGCTGGAAGTCCTACGAGTTTGGAAACGTGAGCGAACTTCTTGGAAGTCCTACACGGTTTTGTTATTTGAACAACAAACGACACTTTTTATAGCCGCCTTCACCTCATCTTTTAAATATTATCATTTTGAGATGATTACTGGATTATAAAAGATGGTCATTAGTTCTTAAAAATTTTCATTTTTTTTTTTTTTTCATGTTTGATTCATGACTGAAAGCATGAATCAAACATGAAAACTTAGCTTCATATTATGTTTTCTATACAAGCCATTATTTTGGAAGATCATCATGCTTATACCCAATCTGAATCTAACACTTGAATGGCTTATCTTTAGAATGTTTTGGGTATTGATGTAATTTTTATATCCTTAGATGGTATTACATTTGAATTATGAGAATTTTGTTTTGATATATTTGAACCCATTGCAAAAACTATTGTCGTGCTAGTCATGGAAATTTATGCGCAACTATTGTACCCGGTACTTAATCCATCTTGTTGTCACAGTGAATTAATAGGCCTTTCATTACGGGTTATAGGTTTTCATGCTCTATATGCAAGGTTTTCATTACCACGTATGGTCAAGCATCAAGAACGAACCCTCAATGTTCATACTATGATTGCATAGAGGCTTCATTTTGTTTGTTTCCATTTTATCCATTTTGATTTGTTTCTTTACTGCTACCATCCAAACCCATAACTGTTTTGAGTCGCCCTTTTTATAGTCCAGTCATATTTGTAATGACCCCTATTGTTTGATTAGAGTTGAATGGCTACCAAGAACTTCTCTATCATGATGATGCAATCGAAGGTTTAAGAGGTCAAGGCTGGGATGCCTTCATCAAAAGGTTCGAAGTTTATAACCTTCATGTGGCTATGGAATTTGCACAGACTTTCGATGGGTGTAGGGAGAAAATTGGAGATATCTAGTTAGAGGTAACTGAGGATTTTGTGAGTGAATCCATAGGGCTTCCATCCACCGGTGAGAAGTGGTTCAAAAAATCAAAGATACAAGAAGTGTCATGGATCCTCTTCATGACCTCCAAGAAAATCAATTGTTGCGAGAAAGGTATCCCTATTTCTTTGGTTAAATCTAGATGGCACAGTCTGTTATTGATCCTCAAGCAATTTGTGACCTATGAGGGTCGTTATGGTCTATTTTTTCTCTATCATATATGATTGCTTATGCATTTCATAGGTTTTCAATTAAATGTTCCCTTCTATTTGTTGATAAGCTTGTACAAAATGTCTAAAAGGTATAAGAGACAGAGCCTCGACTCTAGTATTTTTTGACACGGCTTGATTAAAACGTTGTTGATTCATTGTTTGAAAACCATAGGTGATTGATGGGATGGATGTTTAACAAGAAATGGTTTTGCTACAACCCTTCCTGTAGAAACCCTTATTTCGGGTGAGCCATTGAAGGAAAAACAGTCACACATTCCAGATAACGAGCCAGACTCACTAAATAGAAACCATCGAGACGAGGCAATGCCTAGTCAGTATTCACATGAACTACAGGTTGTTGGTTCCAAGTTGATTGAAACCCCTCTGCATGAATTAGATGTTGTCCATAATGCCACTGTAAAATACAATATCAAAAAATCTTGCAATCAAACAAAACAAAAATATATGGCTCTAGGGTTTCAGAACAAAAGAGTTGGTAGCCTTATTTCGAGAAATTTAATGAATCAAAATAAGCCTCATTTGAGCTCGATCGAGCCGATCAAGGTCAATGAGGTCTCAGATCCCGAAGTTGAATATTTTCTGGTTGAAGAAGATCCAAATTGTCAAAGATCTGATCTTTCTCAACTGTATGACTTTGTTAATAATCCTCCACCATGTCTTGAGGGTAAATATGGGTTCACTCGTATTAGGCTTGGTAAAGGTCACGTAATAGGTAATGTCGATACAACCATTCTTGACTATACACTTCGACAACATATCGTCTCTCATGTACAATGTGAGGTTTTTCTACATTGGATTGAATGATACTACACTGATATCCCCATCCTCTAGAATCAGATTAAAACACTCACAACTTAGAGTGAATTACTGAGAAAAGAAAATCTTGACCTCAAAGAAAACACATAGAGACAAGCTAAATTCCTTAAGAAGACAAGTAACATTGTGATAAAAAATGCAGACAGTGTTAATTCCATAATCAATTCTGAGCTATTCTGATGCATGTTTAGTCATTGGTTGAAATGGTAAAACGGTTTTTCCCTCTTATTACATTCTTGTTATCTTTTTGAATCAAATTGTTTTGAAATTAGATTTCGTTTGCTAAGATAAGACTGGCTACAAAATCTTTCGATTCTGTAGCCAAGTCATTTTTAAATAAAAAAATAGTAATTAGTTGTTAATAACTTATCTAAATTGTTCCTGTTTCATTTTTAGGAAATGGTAGATCTTGATGCTGATTTTATGAGGTGGAACATGTTCGATTTAGATGATTAGTATTTCTTTCCTGTTTATTTTGTAAAAAAGGAAAAAAAAATATTAATTTTTGAAAAGAAACAAACTCGGTTATGAGTAGTTGTAGGCCCTCTATTTTTGTAATATTTTGATCTCACGAGATCTTATCCTATCCTAGGGGATAGGAAGATGGGATTTCAAAATACTTTAAATACTCTACGTTTTAAATAGTAATTAGTTGTTAATAACTTATCTAAATTGTTCCTGTTTCATTTTTAGGAAATGGTAGATCTTGATGCTGATTTTATGACGTGGAACATGTTCGATTTAGATGATTAGTATTTCTTTCCTATTTATTTTGTAAAAAAGGAAAAAAAAATATTAATTTTTGAAAAGAAACAAACTCGGTTATGAGTAGTTGTAGGCCCTCTATTTTTGTAATATTTTGATCTCACGAGATCTTATCCTATCCTAGGGGATAGGAAGATGGGATTTCAAATACTTTAAATACTCTACATTTTCTAAGTGAAAGGCATCTTGGCGTGGAACCAATTATGGACGAATGATTTTCAGGACTTAATGGAACAACTTATAGAATTTCGGCTTTAGACCACTGTCAATGTTGTTTCATTGATGTTTTCCTTTCTCTTATATTGGGATCTTAATGTGTTGTATAGATTTAGTCTCAATGACATGTTATGTCCATGATATTCATGTTTTAGATGTCGTTCATGATTTGTTGTTCCATATGTTCTGACTGTGATCATCGTATCAATCTTAATATCATGATTTTTCTTTGATGTTTAATTGCTAGATAAAATGAATGTGTTACATAAAGTTTTCTCTGACTGTAATCATTTGCAATTATAATATCACCAAATTAATATGTGTTCCCTATTCTATTTTTAAATCTCGGTTGCCAATATATTCCTTGATTTTATTCAGGAAAATTTTAGTATAAGCCTATTGCAGATTTCTTTCATAGGCGGGGCAGCTAGATGCTCTTGGTTCATACAAAAGCACAAACACATTTAATGAACTAATAACAAGTTAGCTTCACCTTCTTCTAATTTCTGTCATTTTATGCATTAGTGAAACAAGAAAGTTTCAAACTGTCTTTGACCATCTGTGCATCTTTGTTTCACAACTTAGTTAATTCAAGTTTTATATGATTTATAATTAAAAAACATAAAATATAAAAATTTGCTTTCTTTATCTGCTTCTCAAAAACAATTATCTTTATATTGATTTTGTAAGTTTCCATTAAAACTTGCAACCTGTAAATTCTATTCATAAGTGATAGTTTTATGTGTTCTTTCTCTTCTTAAATACATTTACAATAATTATATATATATATATATATATATATATATATATATATATACATATATATATTATATTTTTAACATTAGTTAGTTTATTCCCTTTCTTTATTTTAGGACCTTAGATTGTCTAATAGAGCCATTAAACCCGTCAGAATAGGTTACACCAAATGGCTTCGGTTATTTAGACAACCCTAGACTGGACTTGTTCTTCCAGTTGACGGCTTTTCAAATTTTCCCGTCAACAAATGGCGCTAGAAGGAGGGCCTGATTTCGATTGATGGCACATGGAAGTAGTAAGACTCCTCCCCCACACACTCGCTCCCCTATCGTAATGCGTAGTCATTCAGAAAACAACAAGTACCTCAAAAAATAATCTTGAGTTTCCCATTGAACCAATGACACCATCTCCTCAAGGGGTCGACGTCCAAGAAATTGTTCGTCAGTCACTCATAAGGACACATAGTGCCTTAGCCCACATCAGACAACCTGGTAGGACACTTAATTAAACCTTAGATTTCTCTGATATCTGAGAACAAATGAAAGGCATTGGTCTGCTTTTAAACCTTTTAGGATATTATACTACAGATCCTGTTGAAACACCTACTCTTGGAGTTGGAGGATCTGGTATCCCACCTTCCCCACCTGGTTCATCTCCATCCTATTCGGGAGGAGCGTCATCTAACAAAGGCAGTTCCTCATCTAAATCATCTCAGCCTTCAACACCACCAACACCCATGGAAAACCAAAACAATCCCGCCAGACCTTGGCTCGATCAAGTTGTCGTGGCTGTACTTGGAACTCAACACCCATTACCAAAACACTCGGAGAAATGGTTGCCTAAATTTGATCCAGATTCTAAACAATTTGTTGAAGATCAAATAAAGAAGTTTATGTTGGCCATTAGACTCCTAAGTGTAGAGAATAAAGATGTAGTATGCATACTCTTTCTTTATACATTTGAGGGCAATACCTCCACATGGTATTTCTCCCAACAACCCCAAACCATTGTCTCCTAGGACAAGTTTGAAAACTGTTTCTTAGAGAAGTTTGGAGATGATAAATGTCCTGAAGTCTTGGTTATGGAGCTCTCCAGCCTAAAAATGAACCCTAAGGAGAAATTAAAAGAGTTTAACCAGATATTTCTTACGTTAAAGAATCGAATTCCCACAAATTCAATGCCCACTGAAATTATAATTGTTTCATATTACACCAAAGATCTACACAACAACATAGCAATTTGGGTCAAAAGGTATAAGAAGAACACACTGCTAGAATCCTTTGAGGAGGCAATCCAAATCGAAAAGGATATATTAATCTTAAAATAAAATCTCAATACTGAAGATGAAACAACTTCACCCTCTAAAAATAAAATAGAAATCCTTACTAGGCCTCCCCGAGGCAAAAGTCAACCTAAAACTTTAGACTTAGAAATCTTGCAAAAAGATTTCAAAAAATATCAAATCAAATATTGGACTTGAAGATATCAACCAAGGATACATCCTCAAGAAAAGGAAGTTTTAAACCTCATTTCAGAAAACCTTTTCCTCCCAATCATCTAAATTCGACCACTGAAGGTCTCAATTTTGAAAGCTTGTAGTACGCTTTGAAAACAATTCTGGAAGCACATGATAATCCTTCTTCTAACCCTCCTGAAATTTCTAAAGATGTAGCTGAGGAAGAAGTACCAGAAGAAGAATATTCATCTCCCAATATCTTTCATCACTTCTCTGCCAATATTTTCTAAGAAAATTTTGAAACTTTCCACCCCTACAACACAAGAAGCAAAACATAGAACAAGCCTTCTTTTGAATTAAGTAATAATGTGTTTCCAAATCAGTCGAAGCAAGATGAAATTAAACAAAGTTTGGCCACACCTTTTTAGAATACGATTTGAAGACCTGAAAAAACTAAGGGTTAATATTTATGTTTTCAAGTTGCTGAAATTTCCCCTTATTCTGCATAAAATGATTCAAAGTATAGAAAACAATAATAAGAACAACAATCCTAACAGCCAAAAACATCCCAACAAAAACAACATCTGAACGTCCACCTAAAAGGGATTTAGCTGGAAAAACTGTATCAAATGTAGATAAAACTGTCTCAGGGACAACAACAAAAAATAAACAGAATTATGTTGTTAGCGCTCGTAAAAATGTCCCGCTTTTCTTATTAAATTTTGAAATTTTTAATAGGAATGTACATAATTGCATGGTAGATTATGGCGCATCATCAAATGTGATGCGTTTATCCATTTGTCAAAAAATCAATGCAGAAGTTCATCCTTCTAATCTCAAAATCATTCATCTTGATTGGACGAATGTTAAGGTAATCGGTGAACTTAATAATGTTCTGGTTAGGCTATGTTCTAATCCTAAGGTTCAGCAAATTATTGACATCATTTTTGTTTACATCCCTTAAGTCTATGGTTTGTTTTTAAGTAGGGATTGGTCCGAACAACTGCATTGTTACTTTGCCACTGATTGGTCTCATTTGTGGCTACCAAAAAATGGATATCCTAACAAAATTAGGATAAATCATGAATGCTATATCAAGCACACCATAACGGATCTAAATGATGCAAACAAACCTTTTACTACATATACTAATTCATTTGAAATGTAGGGGATGTATACCTTCTTTGGTAGCTTCATGACCGAAAGTTCCCCTTTCACTAATCTAGGGACACAATAAAAAATTATGACCTATACTCAGTCATCAGCTTGCCAAGTGTGCAAAACACTGCTGATGAAGCTCAGATCTAGTCATTGTACTTTGATGGATCCAAATCCAAAGAAGGATCTGGTGCAGGATGTGTACTCATAGATCCCACAGGTAATAAAACTTTCATTTCCTGTCAATTAGAGTTTGAGTACACTAATAACACCGCCGAATATGAATCACTTTTACAAGGGATTAAGAAATATCTGAATATCGACGTACAAAATTTAATTGTATTCAGTGATTCAAAAATCATGGTTAGACAGGTAAGAAACTCCATACATTGCTTGTAACCACATCAGAAAAGTTACCAAACTGAGGCATGGAGTTTAATGCAAAAATTCTCATCATTTAACATAAATTCCATTCCTAGACTAAGTAATTCGGAGGTTGATATATTTGCTAATGTTTCTTCCAAACTATTTCCTGTAGAAGGTCTTTCTCCTAATGCATTTTCGATCGAATTGTTGTTCAGACCGTCGATCCCAGACAACATCACCAATTGGAGAGTGTTCGATGATGACCAACAGGTGATCAACTTCTTACATATGGACAACACCTTCCAAGGTGTAGTCATCAATGAAGGCACTCATGATGAAAACCTCCGCAAATTCATGGTAATATCAGATCCTAGATATTCTAAATCGATGTCGGATATGGTAAATTCTATCCCCAGATCCATTGTAAGACTAGAGAGTTTTTATGACTTGCATGATAAGTTTAGAGGGTTAGTTAATTGTAAAATGAACAATTATTCTTTCAATTATGAGACGGTAAATTTAGGGACTAAGGAAAATCGTCATAATATTAATTTGGGAATGGAATGCTCCGAGCAAGAATGATCTGCCTTTATTAAATTGTTTAAATAATTTAAAGACGTTTTTTCCTGGACATATGATGATTTGAAAACATTTGACCCTAATATAATACAACATGTCATCCCCATGAAACCACAAACTCAATCTTTTCAACAAAAATTAAGAAAGATGCACCCCAAATTAGAAACCACTATCAAGAAAAAACTGAATAAACTACTAAATGCAAATATAATTTTCCAGGTGAGACACACACAATGGGTGTCTAATCTAGTTCTTGTAAGGAAGAAAAGAGGTGAAATTTGACTCTGTGTCGACTTTCGTAACTTGAACCGAGCATCTGATAAAGATAACTATCTCATTCCTCCAATGGAAAAAATCCTTTAGTAGGTATCTGGTTCAAAAAGACTATCTCTATTAGATGGATTTTTTGGATATAACTAGGTCCTCATGTCTCCTCCAGATCAGCTCAAGACCACTTTTTGTACCCCATGGGGGACTTATGCCTACAGGAATATGCCTTTTGGGATTATAAATGTCGGCGCCACTTTCTAGAGAGCAATGGACATTTCCTTTCGTGGTCTTGTAAATCAATCAGTAGTGGTCTATCTTGATGACGTTACTATTTTTTCTAAAAACAAGAAAGATCACTTGTCTCACCTTAGGGATGTCCTAGAACGATGCCGCAAGTATGACATATCTCTCAACCCTAAGAAATTCGTCTTTACAGTAGAGCAAGGAAAACTACTTGGGTTCATAGTTTCCAAAGAAGGAATGATTAGTGACCCGAAAAGAACCCAATCTATTGCTAAACTCTCCCTTCCCTCTTCCAAAAAATCTATGCAATCCTTTTTAGGAAAAAATAATTTCGTCAGAAGATTTGTCCCAAGTTTCTTAGAAATGGTAAGGCCTTTACAAAATTTAATTAAAAAGGATGTCCAGTATCGTTGGGGACCCCAAGAAAATAAATCTTTTGATTCTATTAGAAAAACAATAGTAGAAGCTCCTTCCTTGATGAGCCCCAATTTTTCCCAAGATTTCACTCTTTACACTTTCTCCTGTGATCGATCTTATGCTTTTGTGTTGAAACAAAATAATGTTGAAAGAAATGAAATACCCATTGCTTTAATGAGCTTAGCCTTCAAAGATGCAGAGATAAATTACCTAGTTGTGGACAAACATGCATATATTGTTTTTAAAGTAGTGAAACACTTTCGATCATACCTACTAAAATCTAGAACTAAAGTCATCGTTCCTTACACGGTTGTGAGAAACTTGTTGGTGCAAAAGGAATTGGGTGAAAAATGGGCAAACTAGATGACATCGTTACAAGAATATGACCTCGATATAAGCCTTGCACAAATTTTTAGAGGTCAAGGCCTGTGTAAACTAGTCACTGATTTAGTTAAAGAACATGAAAGTCAAATTAATACTCTAACTGTAAGTCAGCACAATGGAAAACAGATCAGTTGTACACAAGTTGCTGCTAATTCTTGGTATGATGATATCAAATTTATTTAACACATTGATTTTCTCCTCACTATCTTGATCCTAAAAACAGAAGAACACTAAGACTAAAATCAACATCTTTCAAATTAATAAATGATGTATTGTTTCGAAAGAATTTTGACGGTGTTCTTATGCGTTGTTTGGAAAAGGATGAAGCAGGGAAAGTACTATCTGAACTTCATGTAGGTGAGTTTGGTGGTTACTTTGGTGGAGACACCACTACTCACAAAGTGTTTAGAGCCAGGTACTGCTGGACCACATTATTTAAAGATGCTCATGTGTTGTGTCGTAAATGCATAATCTGCTAAAAGGCTGTTGGATGAGTAAAAAAGGTGGCATTCCCTTTGTAACTTGTTACTGTAGATTCACCTTTGCAGTAGTGGGGTCTTGACATCATAGGAACAATTAACACTTCTTCCTCACAAAAACACAAATATATCATTACAACAATGGATTATTTTACCATATGGTCTGAATATGCACCTTTAAAAGTGGTAAACATGAATCAAGTGGTATCTTTCCTTAATTCGAATATCATTACTATATTTGGCATTCCTGAATGTTTAGTCTTTGATAACGCATATTATTTATCATCCCTGGATATGAATGTGTTCTCTTTAGAAAAAGGGATTAAATTTAAATATTCTACCAACTACTACCCCCAAGGAAATGGTCTACTAGAATCAACAAACAAAAATTTAATCAAGATTATCAAAAGAACAGTTTTTGAAAATCACAAGAACTAGCACAATGCACTATTTAACGCACTCTGGGCTGACAGAGTGACACCAAAAACCTCTGTTGGTAATTCCCCTTTCTTTCTCATATACGGGAGAGAAGAAATCCTTACTCCTCATGTTTTACTTCCATCTCTGCAATTATCAAAGATAGTCCAAGAAGAGGACAACCCTCCTCTCGAAAGTCAAATTAATGCCTTGTTAAAACTCGAGGAAGTGAGAGAAAAAGTGAAGAAGAAGTTGGATCAACATCAGGAGATTGTAAAAAGATGGTTTGATTCAAACTCCTCTTCAGAAAAAAACTTCGAGCTAGGATACCTGGTTCTCAAATGGGATAAACCCCATGAGGGAAAATGGGAACACACCAAGTTCCAAAACTTGTGGTTGGGATCATTTGTAATCTCTGAAAAACTAGGTACTATCTCTTTCCGCCCACACAATTTAGAGGGACAACCAGACAATTTCTCAGTGAATGGCCAAGCCCTCAAATTTCTTTTTTGTTTTAAATTTCTTTTTTGTTTTTGGATTTTGGTTCTTTTCATTTTTCTTGTTTTTCTTTTGTTTTCTGAATAAATTTATGTCTGGGTCACCATTTAGTTCATGAAAGGAAACCATAATGTCTCATCATAAAGGGATAGTCAAGGTCATTTCAAAGTATCAGTGCTGTAAATGGCTGAAACTCTGACTAGAAAAATAAACTTCTTGTTCAAAATAGTCTTCCTGGTTTCACTTTATAATCACGAGAAGATACGATCATCATTGAAGCTCTTTATGATGTCCCTATTTTTAAACAAAAAAAATCAAGTATGCCTTCCTATCCTCGAAAATTTATTCTTATCAAAAAACTAAATTCATCTCATGATGAAGGTCATCAAGAGAAAAATTCAGTTGGAAAATATCAAGTGTTTTGGAATCTAAAATTTTCAGCATCACCCCTCTCTCCTGAAGATCATAAAATTTATGTCAAATTGTAAATAACTTCTAGAGAGTTGTGGGAACTATCTGTAAACCCGACGAGATACTAAACAGGTCTACAAGAAGTGGTTAAACGCATGCATGATGCCAATACAACTCCGTCGAGGTACTGAACAGGCCTTCTAGGAGTGAAGCAATGTCGAGTTCAAGAAAATTATTAGGTATAAATTTTGATATTAATCATAAAATGTCCTTCATCCTGAATTGATAATTCTTGGATGGGGTAGAGGTGTCATAGTGGTTTAATTGACATCCTTACCAAGGATATGGATGCTTGCTAGTAGAAGCAGCCCTATCAACAGTATCAGAGTCATTTTCCTAAATATTATCTCTCTCGTAATTAAAAATTGTCACCAGATTTCATTTGGACAGAAAGACATATGACACTAGACTGTGTGATGTTTTTGAGTTTGATTGGGATGCTTAACTTGCTATCGTTTGTTCTTTAATTTTAAACCATTCTGATATGTCCTAACATGATTTCTCTGGTGATGCAGAGATAACTGCTTTGCCCAGTAAGTCACCATTGTTGGCAGTCCTACACGATTTCGTTGTTTGAACAACAAATGACACTTTCTATAGCCGTCTTGACCTAATCTTGTAAATATTATCATTTTGAGATGATTACTGGATTATAAAAGATGGTCATTAATTCTTTAAAATTTTCATTTTTGTTTTGTTTTCATGTTTGATTCATGACTGAAAGCATGAATCAAACATGAAAACTTAGTTGCATATTATGTTTTCTATACAAGACATTCTTTTGGAAGATCATCATGCTTACACCCAATCGAAATCTAACACTTTAATGACTTATCTTTAGAATGTTTTGGGTATTGATGTAATTTTTGTATGCTTAGACAATCTTACATTTGAATTATGAGAATTTTGTTTTGATATATTCGAACTTGCAAAAACTATTGTCATGCTAGTCATGGAAATTTATGCGCAACTATTGTACCCAGTACTTAATCCATCTTGCTAGCACAGTGAATTAGTAGGCCTTTCATTACGGGTTATAGGTTTTCATGCTCTGTGTGCAAGGTTTTCATTACCACGTATGGTCGAGCATCAAGACCGAACCCTCAATGTTCATACTATGATTGCACAGAGGTTTCGTTTTGTTTGTTTCCATTTTATCCATTCCAATTTGTTTCTTTTAATTCTACCATCCAAACCCAGAACTGTTTTGAGTCTCCCCTATTACATTCTAGTCATATTTGTAATGGCCCCTATTGTTCGATTAGAGCCAAATAGCTACCAAGCACTGCTCTATCACAATGATGCAATTGAATATTTAAGAGGTCAAGGCTGGGATGCCTTCATCAAAAGGTTTGAAGATTATAACCTTCATGTGGCTAAGGAATTTGAGAAGACTTTTGATGGGTGTAGGGAAAAAATTGGAGATATCCATTTAGAGGTAATTGAGGAGTCTGTGAGTGAATACATAGGGCTTCCATCCCCCGGAGAGAAGTGGTTCAAAAACTAAAAGATACAAAAAGTGCCATGGAGCCTCTTCATGACCTCTAGGAAAATCAATTGTTGTGAGAAATGCATCCCTATTTATTTGGTTAAAGCTAGATGGCAGAGTCTGTTGTTGATCCTCAAGCAATTTTTTACCTATAAGGGTTGTTATGGTCTAGTTTTTCTCTATCATATATGATTTCTTATGCATTCCATAGGTTTTCAATTAAATGTGCACTTCTATCTATTGAGAATCTTGTACAAAATGTCTAAAAGGTATAAGAGACAGAGCCTCGACTCTAGTATTTTTCACCATGAATTGATTAAAATGTTGTTGATTCACCGTTTGAAAACCATAGGTGATCGCTGGGATGGATTTTTTACAAGAAATGGTTTTTCTACAACCATTCCTGTAGAAACCCCTATTTCATGTGAACCATTGAAGGAAAAATAGTTAGACATTACAGATAATGAGCCAGACTCACTAATAAAAAACCCTCGAGATGAGGCAAATTCCAGTCATTATACACATGAACTACAGGTTGTTGGTTCTAAGTTGATTGAAACCCCTTTGCATGAACTAGATGCTGGCCATAACGCCACTGTAAAATACAATATCAAAAAATCTTGCAATCAAACAAAACAAAAACACATGGATCTAGAATTTCAGAACAAAAGAGTTGGTCGCCTTATTTTGAGAAATTTAAGGAATCAAAATAAACCTCATTTGAGATCGATCGACCCGATGGAGGTCAATGAGGTCTCGGACCCAAAGTTGAATATTTCCTGGCTGATGAAGATCCGGATTGTCAAAGATCTAATCTTGCTCAACTGTATGAATTTGTTAATAATCTTCCACCGTGTCTCGAGGGTAAATATGGGTTCACTGGTATTAGGCTTGGTCAAGGTCACGTAATAGGTAATGTTGATACAACCAGGCTTGACTGTACACTTTGAAAACATATCGTCCCTTTTGTACAATGTGAGGTTTGCCTACATTGGATTGAACGATACTACATTGATATCCCCATCCTCCAGGGTCGGATTAAAATACTCACAACTCAGAGTAAATTATCGAGAAAATAAAATCTTGACCTCAGAGAAAACATAGAGAGACAAGCTAAACTCCTTAAGAAGGCAGGTAACATTGTGATAAAAAACGCAGACAGTGTTGATGCCATAATCAATTATGATCTATTCTAATCCATGTTTAGTCGTTGGTTGAAATGGTAAAATGATTTTTCCCTCTTACTACATTCATGTTATCTTTTTGAATCAAATCGTTTTAAAATTATATTTTGTTTGCTAAGATAAGATTGGCTACGAAATCTTTTGATTTTGTAGGTAAGTAATTTTTAAATAAAAAATTAGTAATTACTTGTTAATAACTTATCTAACTTGTTGTTGCTTCATTTTCAGGAAATGGTAGATCTTGATCCTGATTTTCTAAGGTGGAACATGTTCGATTTAGATTATTAGTATTTCTTTCCTATTTGTTTTGTAAAAAAAAAAACTTTTATTAATTTTTGAAACAAAACAAACTCAGTTATGAGTGGATGCAGGCCCTCTATTTTTGTAATATTTTGATCTCATGAGATCTTATCCTGTCCTAGGGGATAGGAAGATGAGATTTCAAAACACTTTAAATACTCTGCATTTTGTAAGTGAAAGGGATCTTGGCCTGGAACCAATTATGAACAAATGATTTTCAAGACTTAATGGAACATCTTATGGCATTTCATCTTTAGACCACTGTGAATGTTGTTCCATTGATGTTTTGATTTCTCTTATCTTGGGATGTGTTGTATGGATTTAGTCTCAATGACATGTTATGCTCCATGATATTCATGTTGTAGATGTCATTCATGATTTGTTGTTCCATATGTTGTTACTGTGATCATCGTATCAATTTTAATATCAATATTTTTCTTTGATTTTTAATTGATGGATAAAATGAATGTGTTACATAAAGATTTCTCTGTCTGTAATCATTTGCAACTATAACATCACCGAATTAATATGTGTTCCCTATTCTGTTTTCAAATCCCAGCTACCAATATATTCCTTGATTTTATTCAGGAAAATTTTAGTATAAGCCTACTGGAAATTTCTTTCACAGGCGGGGCAGTTGGATGCTCCTGGTTCAAACAGAGGCACAAACACATTTAATGAACTAATAACATGTTAGCTTCAACTGCTTCTAATTTCTGTCATTTTATGCATTAGTGAAACATGAAAGTTTCAAATTCTCTTTGACCATCTGTGCATCTTTGTTTCACAACTTTCTTAATTCAATTTTTATATGATTTATAATTAGAAAACAGAAAATATAAAAATGTTCTTTCTTTATCTGCTTCTCAACAAAAATTATGTTTACATTGATTTTGAAAGTTTCCATTAAAACTTGCAACCTGTAAATTCTGTTCATAAGTGATATTTTTATGTTTTCTTTCTCTACTTAAATACATTTACAATAATTATATTAGAGTAAATATATATATATATATATATATATATATATATATATATATATTATTTTTAACATTAGTTAGTTTATTCCCTTTCTTTATTTTAGGACCTTAGATTGGCTAATAGAGCCATTAAACCCGTCAGAATAGGTTACACCAAATGGCTTGGGTTATTTAGACAACCCTGGACTGGACCTATTCTTCCAGTTGACGGCTTGTCAAATTTTCCCATCAACAGAACTATACCCTCATATTAAAATAGATTGAAAGTAGTCTTTTGGAGTTCCAAAAGCTTCCTAATGGGGAGGATTGATCTAGGGGATCAAAATATGCTCAAAAATAAAAGTTCTCAAACTTGGTTGAAAATAGTCTGATGTGTAGGCTTCGTTCTCATGATCCCAAAATAACTTGAACGGGTTCAATTGGACATCATATGCAAGAGATATCACGTTTTGGCCACTTTTCCAAACATGCAATTTTTTTGTTGACTATACAGTCAGTACAGTCTATGCTACTAACTGTGCATACCATACTGACATGTGGCAAGGTAATTGTGTAGACACATGGCAGGGTGACGTGGATAGTTGTGCGGTAGGGTGATTGTACTTACAAATGGCAAGGTGACATGGACAACTGTGTGGAAGGGTGACTAGATAGGTGATGTGGCAGGCTTGTACATGGACCAATCCATGACTGACACATGCCATTTAGGTGGTGAAAGGGAAGGTTCCAAGTGACCCAACAAAGGGCCTGCACGTGACACCTCATTATATGTTTATGTGGTAAAACTTTATATGGAGTCCGTGAGGGTCGAACCTGGGACCTCCACTGAGGCTAGAGTCTCTAGGTAGGTCAGGCTACTAGCCCACCTTCCATTTGTTTCTTACCTTATATGCATTAAACATGTATTTAATTTTGTTGTAAGGTTTATTCGAGCAGAGAAAGGGTTGGGTCTTAGCCCCATCACTCGGTTGAACTCACTCCACATGCCATATACCACATGACCATTAGCGCAGACACTATACCATTTGGCCAAAAGTTACATCCAACAATCAATCCATATGACAGGTTCCAATGTTTTCCAATGGATCCATACTTAGTTCTAAGACGTGGCCACATGGAGCCCATGAGGCCATGACCTTCAACGGTTAAGGCGCTTGGCGCACTGACTGTTTGACATTTTCCCACTAATATCAGAATGGGCGCGATGTTGGGATTTTGGCACGGGAAACACTCGTGATATAGGTTATGGCATGGGAAACGCTCATGAGCTAGACCAGGAGATGTAGCCCAAGAGAGGGGTGAACTCCTTTATCATTTTGTTTTATTAATTTTCTTATTTTCATGGTTTTTATGTATGTTTACACTGTTGATGTTTAAGTAAAAACTCATTCAATTTTATGTGTTTGTAACTTGATCCTATTACCCAGGAACATACAAATTACACTTACAATTTTAGATAGACTCAAGTTTTTTCATTTTCGTATCAATACTCCATAGCTCAAAGGCCATCTACCTCTTCTTTGTTTCTCACCAAGCCCTCTCTGTCGGCTATGGCCCTCTTTTTATTATTTATATTGTATTGGTAACGTGTACCTCTACGTGTCGTTCCATATTTTTCCATTATCTACTTTGTTTGGTCCTTGTCATCATGATTAGGTCCATGGTCTCCTTCTGCTTCCCCTTATCCAGCTCCTTGTCCATATCTCAGACTCTTGTGAGTGCTTCCCCCCTTCCCCCATGTGCAGAGGGAAGTTTATTTGTCTGATAACATGGTCATCATGTCTTTGTCATATAATAAAATATTTATGGAAGTATATAGTGATGTTATGTACCTACCTCTAGGTCCCTTCAGAAAATCCTACTCGACAATAGTGTACGACTTCATAGTATCAATTGAAAATTCAATGATAAACCCTACAATAATATTGTCTAACCAAAAATCTACTATGTACATAAATTTATTATTGACTTGCTACAATTTTTCTATCTCCACATGATCACACTCTAGTTGTCTTATCCAATTCATAGGATGATTTTATTTCAAACTCGATAAACACTCCTTTAACAGATGCATAAATTCGTAGAAAAATACTCCATGAAAGTTGTTAAATGAATATTTTTTCATGATATTTGCGTGGTGTATATTTAAGGTTTATGTTATTTTTCTGCACAAACTTGAGTTCCGTTGTCATTAACCATCTTTCAATATTCTCCTTCGTTGGATTCCATGGCCAGAACATTCCCTTCTACATTTTCATTCTCCGTGTTGTTCTTCAACATATCCCTTCCAATATATCATGTGTCATTCCATACGACAACAGAACCATTTGTTGGATTCTTGGGAGGACCTAGGTTCTTAACTCAAAGGTTTCCAACAAAACCCTCAAGCTATTGGCCCTCTTGGTAAATGTTAGAAAAACAGGATCACGAAGAAATAAAATAAGACAAATGTGGAAATAAAAAACAAAGGATACACAATACAATAGAGACATAGATATATGTGGGTCACTGAGTGTGGGCTACATCCACCAGATAAATTTCCAGGTCCTTCCTTTTTACTATCCAAGAAAATGAAGGGATACAAATTACAACACATCTGCTATAACTTCCTCTTCTTTCTCTCAGTGTTTCCTCTCTCAGAATATAATAATCACACACATACACATCCACAATACAAGTCCCTCATAAAAGAGGGTTTCCTTCTAGGGAAAAAATCCCTAAAATAACTTCTACCATCAGATCTGTGACCTTATAATGAAGGTCCACATTGACTATGGAATTACAATATTTTACAAGGAAATTTTTCCTTCAGGGGATTCTCCTACGAATCCCCAGTGGCGCTTGGACCCCACTGCAACCCCCTCGCATGGATGGGTGTACAGTCTTCATGAGGTATAAACAGGGTTGAAAAAAAATACCTCTGAACCATGAAGATAATCAGGCTCCATAACCAACACTAAACCATAAGGCAAGGTTGCACACAAAGTTCACAATGTAGTCTCACTAGAGATATCTTATGGGATACTGCAAAACCCAAATGTTTGCATTCATGGAAGGGATTGGGATTGTGATATGTTCCTTTCCCTCATACATCAAAATTCATATCCATTCATTTGAATCTATTATTCATTTCTTAAACAACTATGCATGCATGTTGTTATAATCTATGGTAACATTCATTGTTTAACTAATAAAAAACATAATAGTAAAAAAATCATTCAAACATATTAACAAAACCGATTTACCATGTTTCACCACCCTGGGGCTACACCCACAAAGATATGTCTCCTATACTCTTTTATTCATCATTCTTCAAAATATGTATTGCATGCATTACATTCTTTAGGATTACAATAAAAAGTAGGGTAAGTACCCTCCGTGAGATAGAATAGACCACACCAGGCTCCACATCCTGTGACCTAACCCTAAAAGAATAGCTTATTCATACCAAAACTATTATCTCCTTGACCAACAAGTGCTAGGCCTCCTAGGCCTTTATTTATATTATTCTATTAGATCATAGCCATTACATTCATGTCCAAAACCCTAACCCTAATCATGGATAGGTTTTTCTGCATGCACGCCACACCGTTTTTTCTCCATCTTCTGCATGTTTTTTTTCCTCCACATATGACACACACTAAAAAATAGGGTTTTCTCTCCTAAAATAGGAATGCGCTAAAAAATAGGGTTTTCTCTCCCAAAATAGGCATGCACCAATAGTACCCAACCACTAGGTTGAGAGAAACTACTTCAAAGCCACACAATTTGTAATATACTCTGAACAATAAACCCAAAATGATTTTCTCTGGTACAAATCTAAAACATACCCATTTCCGAGATATTTCCAAATCCACATTCTTGGACTAATTACAAATTTCTCTTTCATTATTTTTAATTCAAGAAACATGAATCCAATGCATGCAATTAATCAATATTCATGCTAATTGTATAATAAATTCTTAACATGCCATGCATAACCAACAATAGTCATAACATAAACGCATCACAAGTTTCATAATACACAACTGAATATAAATTACATGGAGAACAATTATCTATAATTAAACATTCACCCACTGGCTATTGACCAAGGACATTCCACCCAACCATAGACATTGTTGCTCCAAATATCAACAACAGGTCACCCTTGAGCCAGGGTTATAAATCCACAAGAACATGTCCTAGGCCTACTCTAAACACACAAAAACTAGCTATCAATCTATCATGTTTTCCCAACCACGAAAAATCCTAATTTTTTAGCTCTCTTCCCTTTTAGCCTACACAACCGAAAGAAATGAACCCTTTTCTATGCAGTCTAGTCCCTCATGTAGTTCCATATATGTTCCAGGGCTTGAGTGCTACTGGTCAGGAATCTCAATGCTGGAACTCCAAGGATTATCAATTGTGAACAATTTTACTCTACAAGTAAAAGCATCTAAGCATCAAGGCATTCATTTCTTTCTAGAATAATCAATAACTCCTTAGAACCATCTAGAAATGGCTCTCTTCCTCCAACCATTTGTTTCCATTCCATACCCAACACACAAATGAGTAAGAGTAAAATGAGAAAATTGATAAGCAACAATAAATTAAGAAGGGATGAATGAACCCCCACATGAATGTGCAACCCCCAAACAACCAAAAAGAGGGTTTTTATGTAATTAAATGAAATCAAGAGCCACATGGCCTTCCCCATAAACTCATGTAATGAATTTTCCCAACTAAAACAAAAATGGGTGAATAAAATAATAATAAAAATACTTAGCCCCTTTATCCCCCTCTCGCATGAAATCATAACCCCCTCTCTTCCCTTTTCTATCTTGCATCCAATGATGTATTTTATTTGTACACTTGAAGTATTACATTTCTATGCACCTTGGCCTTTCAACATACTGACTTACCAACATAAGGCATATTTACATAAATACATCCTAGTTCAAAGGGATTAAAAGTGGGGATGTTACACCACACAACTCAAGGGTCTTAGGGAAATAATTTTTCCTTAGGTATGGTAGGGTGGAATTCAATTGGCCATTTAACAATTGATAAGAAAATGGAATTGGAATGGTAAAGCAATGGGCAATATCACCATATTGTGTTTATTATTTATTTATTTTTCTTATTTATTGACTAAATTGTGCACTAATTTTCTTACATTTGAAATGTAGAATTATATTTACCATGATATCTTAGGATAAATTCTCCTTTAATTGTTGTAATTATATCTACAAGAATTTTTATTGGGAATTATGTATGAAGGGTATTGGCTATTGTAACCATAGTGAAAACATGTTGTAAGAAGTGGTCCTCATTGTATGCAAATTTATGAATGCATATGGAATATTTTCTAGCCCCAAGTGAATGTATGAATATGAACTCATAACATCTAGCTTAAACCAAACTCTCCCTCATAACAAGAATCTTTGAAATCTAGATAATTTACGATAATTCATGTCATTAAATTTATGTTTTTCTATCTCATAATTATGGAATCTTAAGCTAGTTTTATGGTTAATATCATGAGCATGATCAAAGAATATGGGTATATAATTTGTTGGTTGACTATATATAAAGAATTAATAGGGAGGGATTATGCTTTATTACTATTAAGTATGGATATAAGGACCAGATGGCTAAGATGAGGCCAACTAGGCATAAGGGAAAGAGAGGCATATGTAGCTCAATGAAGTATCACCAAGATCTTTGATTTCAGTGCACAAAGATCAAGTGGAGGGGCACATCATTAGAGGTGATGCAGGTCATCATGTTACACATTATTTTGGTCACCCCAATGATCCATTGACAAACATGTCTTCATGTTCCCCAAAAAGAGTCTTTTTCAATGAGGAAAGTGATTGGATTTCTCTTCTCAAAAACCTTATTAACGAAGGTCGTCACAGGCTGCAAAAGGAATAGGATGCAATGATGCCTGATTATCTCTCACTTCTCTATAGGTGGACTGCAATGTCTCCACAGGGTACACTATAGCTAGGGTGCGACGATGTCAAAATCCAAGGAAATGTCAAAACTTGACGAAAGTTCTAGAAGGGGATGTTCTAGAAAATGAAGTGGCCTCCAAATAGTTTGGATCTTACTCACTTATCTGATTTGGTGGGATCATCCTAATATCCTCAACCATTTCTATTTCCCCTATATAAAGAGGTATCTCTCATGGAAAATACTAAGGTTGAATAGTCTAAGAATTGGATGATGAATTCTACTTCAACTCATACTTGAGAGATTCATTTCAATTCATCAAGTCATTGTGGATGTTATTCATTCAAGGTTGGAGAAAGTGTGTGTGTTGGAGCAAAGGGTCATTGAAAGGGGACATTGCGACATCAAGGCTTTGGTTGTAATCCCCACTTTCATTTTAATATGATACAATGATATGTTTCATTCCCATAAAACTTGTTTTGTTTTATTGTATGATTCCTTGATCACATACACAGGTTCTCATTGAGTTCATTTTATTTATTTCACTTTGGTTGGGTTATGTTCCTTTCCAGAATCAATATCACAAGAGAACCAGAGTGGATCTAGGATAGCAATGGTAGGAGGAAGCGACATTTAAATGGTATGTTGTCTATCTCTTGTTAAATAGTAAACCCAATAGTTAGAACATAGGGAAAGCATCATATTCTGTTAGGTTTTGTTCTAGATCCGAGTGGATTTAGGGATATCTATTTATGTCTGCATTTACCGATTAATCCAATAAAAAAAGTGGAATTTTTTTATTAGATTAATCTGTAAATGCAGACATAAACAAATCTCCCTAAATCCACCCGGATCTAGAACAAAACAAAACAAAATATGATGCTTTCCCTAAGTTCTAACTATTGAGTTTATTATTTAACAAGAGATAGACAACATACCATTTAAATGTCGCTTCCTTCTGCCATTTCCATCCTAGCTCCACTTCGGTGCTCTTGTGATATTGAATCTGTAAGGGAACACAATCCAACCAAAGTGGAAGCAATACAATGAACTCAACAGGAACCTATGTATGTGATCAAGGAATCATACAATAAAACAAAACAAGTTTTATGGGAAATGAACATATCATTATATCATATTAAAATGAAAGTGGATATTACAACCAAATCCTTGATGTTGCAAGGGCCCCTTTAGACGTCCCTTTGCTCGAACACACACACTTGCTCCAACCTTGAATGAAGAAGATCCACAATGACTTGATCAACTAAAATGAAGCTCTCAAGTACGAGTTGAAGTAGAATTCATCATCCAATTCTTATCCTATTCAACCTTAGTCTTTTCCATGAGATATCCCTCTTTATATAGGGGAAAGAGATATGGTTGAGGATATTAGCATGATCCCACCAAATCAGAGAAGCGAGTAAGATCCAAACCATTCAAAGGCCACCTCATCTTCTAGAATATCCCCTTTTAGAAGTTTCGTGAAGTTTTGACTTTTCCTTGGCTTTTGACATCGTTGCACCCTATATATAGTGTAGCCTGAGAAGACGTTGCAATCTACCTTTAGAGAAGGGGGAAATGATCATGAATCCTCACACCCTGTGCCTTTTGCAGCCTATGATGATATTCCTTAATAAGGTTTTTGAGAAGATAAAGCCAATAAATTTCCTCGTGGAAAAAGACTCTTTTTTGGGAACATGGATAGATGTTTGTTAATGGATCACTGGGGTGACCAAAATAATGTGTAACAGAATTTTCCCTAAAGTATGAAGATGGAACTTGTGACAACCAAAATAATTTGTAGAAATGTGTGTGTTGAACAAGGAGTTCACCAACCGGGAACCTGCAAACAGTCAAGCATCAACATAATAATAGACCATTCTCTGAGGTAGGCATTCCCATACTCATATTACAAAATTTCGAGTGAGCCATGGCCATTAAATATACACTGTGGATCCATGTCATTGTGAATCAACATAGCCACCAGGAATACACGGTGGATCTATGCTTTAAAATGACTTAAATTTGGACATAGCCATGAGATATACAAAGTGGATCTATGTGTTAATACAAATCATGAGTACTTCGTCGCAACCTGGATTATGATTATGAGATCCAGGGTCTCCATTTCCATCATCCCTATGTATGAATCTAACCATGTGATTATAGGTGCTGAATTCAAACATGGTAGAAACCACTTGATTACCGGTCAATGATGAGAACCATTAACAAGTGTGAGGGAAATCACAAGTGATGTCAATGACTCCCAAGGTACCCTAGAAAAATCCAATGAATGTGAATAAATGAGTTGAATTCAAACACTTGATGGAATTTGTCAATGAAGGGTCAATGATGTGAACCCATTATTGAAAGTTAATAGACCTGACATTGAGACGTGTAGGATGTAAGGTAGTAAATGATTTCTAAGTCTTATTCCTAGATAATGAGTTGAAGTGAACAGGAAAAGACTCATCACAAAAGGGCCTTAATGTATCCGCCATCAATGACACAAAATAAGTAATAGATTTGAAGTAGATCAGAGTGTGAAGTGACTTGAAACTAACTCAGGGAAGGCCAACATGGTAGAAAATTTATAACTGCAGATGGCCGACTCGATACAAGGCTTACTCAGATTGGACTTCTCTTGAACATATGAATGACACGACAATAGTATTGGAAAAATTGACTCAAGGAGGACCCAACATATGGACATGCATATGCTCAAATGAGAGACAAATGGATTTCCCAACACGGATACAATGATGAATGGGGTGTCATGTTCAAGAACGAATATCACTAATACAAATATGGAGACACATTCCTTTCCCAATTTTCCCCCACCATTTCTGGCGAGTACCTACTTATTCTTACGCAAGCTTGAGGAGGATAACATATGCTTGTTCATGTAAGCTAATCCTTTGGATTACATTCTCATGGTTTCATGACCATGAAAAATAATCAAGAATTGCTCGGAGTTTTTCCTGAAAAACCCTAAAAGCATATATGACAAATGTACAAAAATAGACCAAAAAATGGATCCTTGTTCCAAAGTTTCACTCCTAGACTTTTTATCATCAAAAATCAAACACTTGAAAAGTTGTTAGGATTTTAGGGTTTAGATAAAACATATAAAATAATATAAAATACAAATGAAAAAGTGAAAAATCAATAAAAATAGGTAAAAAAACTTATTTCACTATTTCATTTGTCACTTCACCCAAACCTTGCTCTAAATCCCATTTTTACGAACCATCTCCACAAAACATGTAATATTCATTTTCTCAATATTTTCATGGATTAAAATTTGTTTTTCATTGGTTAAAAATAAACTTTTGAGTTATTTTTTTGGGGGTACCTATGTGCGGAGGTCATCACAGCCCTATATCCATCTTTTGATGAATCTTCACTGTGCAGATGCCCAAGCTTGTGATGTGCGCAATTCAAAAAGTTTGTAAAGATGAATTTGCCAATAAAAAATCTCCAGGGAAGAAGATAATGATGCTAATATCTCTTTATGGTTCCATTGCAGGTTTTCCAAGGTAAAAATGTTGGAATGGTGTGAGAGAGAACGCAAGGAGGAAGACTAATTTGTTGCCAATGACCAAGGAATGCTAATGGGACCCCAATAGTGTGGGTTGTTGAAATTCTTCAAAATCTAGGGTATGAGGGCCCAACTAATATTACTTGAGTACCTAGTTCACATGTGGGATGTGAACGAACATGCATTTCATATGGGGCTCACAATATTATGATAGATATCGAGGATATCTACTTCTTAATCGGGATATCTCACTGTGGGTCCCGAGTAACAGTTACAGGTAGCAGGGGGGGTAGTGAGACTATGAACCACTATTTTAGTGAACACTGTGTGCGAAGTACCCAAAAGAATAGTGGTAAATTCTCTAAAAGAGATGTCCAAGAATTGGCTATATAGACCATATTATATACCATGACATGCATGACAAGGAGTGCAACTCCCTATATGTCTCTTCAAATTTATTTTCAGTATGCATTGGAGTGTATGGAGCCCCGAATTTTCAACTCGTGTGAAGGGGTTCTCAAAAGCATGAAGAAACAACTGACCAAGTGCATGAGTGGTGGATTGAAACAGTTCGGATATGGGCTGATTTTGATATCCTTATTCCTAAAGAGGGCCCCAGTTTTGCGCTTATAGGTAGAGTGGGGTATATCTTCCCCACAAGATCTGAGAATTAAGAGGTGGGTATACCTCATGGCACAACATGTAGTTGGTCCCATCGTTAGGTATAGCGATGTTTTCTTCGACTGGTTGAGAACTCAAATGCTCATGATCGATGACTATGCATATGTCGGGCTAGGCTTCTGAGGAGATACAAACTTATATCTTCGTGAGGGTTCCTAATGGGGGGACATAGGTAACAAGGAAATTTTGTTTATATGATATTTTTGGTATTTTTAATGATATAAAATGTTCTTTATGTTGTTTATTTGATGACTAATCAAACGCTCTTTGATGATGCAGATGTGAGACGTTATCATCCTCTCGGTTAATACCCTATCCATAGGCGAAGGGAGAGAGGTGACGTATCATGAGTAGCTTCTGCTGACTTTGAGACCCTAGAACAAAATCTGGAGGGACTCATGATGAACATCCCAGATGCCTCTATCGATGATATCCTGAGGCATTACCAGTGCCACATAGTGGGCGTGTCTGATTCCATTTGTCGACTGCTCCATAGAGTAGCAAATGAAGTCGCATGTTATATCGAGCAACATCCTTGATGCTCTATTGTATATGACAACATGTGCTTCACATTTTTGATATTTTGGTCTTTGAACAAAAGTACTTTTTTGTAAACTTTTATCGTTATATATATATATATGAGGCTTCTATCGGATTACTTGTTGTATATACAAAGTGTGATTGGATTTTATAAATGTCTCAAATTTTTATCTAACACATAATTATCCAAAGAATATATTAATGTATTTACACATCTAGGAATGTGTTGATATTCAATGTAATCAAAATGATGATCCAAGAGGTGAATTCGCAAATATACCCTTAACAACATAGGACTTCGAATGGAGTAAACATTATTCAACTATAAGAATACTAACTATGAGTCAAGTCTTACAATAAGGTGACAGATTCCAAGGGAAACAAATTCGATCAATAATTCTATGACAACACGATATTCTGCAATATTATTAGTTGCACGACCAAGGAAAACACCATGTAGACTAATCAATTCTTCTGTAGGTGCATATATTTCCCAAGTAGAAGATGTTAAGTTCTAAGTACTGTGACTAGCACCATCAACGAAGCCAAGGTATGGTAGTTAAGACACTGACATCTGAAAAGCAAGCACAACACAAGGTAAGCAGCTAAAGGTCAAAACCAAACAACGAAAAAGCACACAAGAGGATTATACACTAAAATACAAGCACTCATGCAAAAATGAATTAAGCATAGTACTTATTAAAGTAAATCCCATTTATGGGTTCACTGAAAGGGATTCCATCATAATCAAGAAGCTCATAAGCTCTCTTCTCCAACACTCATTTGACAATATAAGGGCCCTACCACATTGGATCAAATTTACCGGCCCGTAGAAAATCATGATATTGCTCGTAAAGAAGAACAAGATCACCTTCAGAAAAAAAGCATGGCTTGACATGCTTTTCATATTGGGATTTCACACGTTTCTTCGGAGTTTCAATAACTAAGGCGACATCATGAAGGGTTTCATCTAATTGAATCAAATAGAAATGATGTTCCCCTTCAACAGAGGTGTTAGGGAGAAGTTCAACAACTAGTTTCAAAGATGGTATCTCACATTCAATTGGAAAAATTTCTTCGATACCATAGACTAGATGAAAAGGTGTGAATCTCATGGAAGAATTAACGGATGTTTGATAGGCCCATAATGTTGAGAACAATATCGTGTGCCAACTTTACTTATGAATCCCTACCATCCGTCGAAGCATAGTAGTGAGAATTTTGTTAATTGCTTCAACCTGGTCGTTGACCTGTGGATAATAGGGGGTTGAGGTTTCATGGTGAAGACCCAACTTGTCAGTGAGTTCAAAATCATAAAATTTTTAAAATGACTACCTTGATTAGTAATGATGGCTTAGGGGACACTAAATCTAGTAATGATATGATTGAATATGAACAATGCTACATTTTTGCCAGTGTTATCAAATGTAGCCATCGCCTCAGCCCATTTAGTGAAATAATCCATAGCTACAATGATGTATCCATGCCCCCCCAACCGAGTGAGGGTTACATATCATGAAGTCAATGCCCCATTTGGTGAATGGACCGATGAAAACTACATGGTGGAGAGGAGCAGGGTGAGATCAAATCTTGTTTTTATAAGTTTGGAAAGCATGGCATTTTTGGATGGAAATAATGAAATCCTTAAATAATGAAGGCCAAAAATAGCCAGCTCGCAAGATATTTTGGGAAGTGGCAGACCTAGACATATGAACACCACATGCTCCAAAGTGATAGTTGTTCAAAGCCTTACCAACTTCATCATAGGTGATACATCGTCGAATATAGAATCAATACCATGGTGGTAAACGGTATCACTAAGGATGATGCATTGACGAGTTTGATACCATATACGATGATGGTATGTACTAGATAGATCAGGAAATAAAGTTTGATTATGGAGATATATGATAATATCTTTGTACCACATGTCATCATAATTGATCAGAAAGAGGGATTCGTCAGGTAAAGAATCCTCTGCCACATTTTCTGTCTTGGTAGAGGGAAGGTCACATATCAATTCGAAAAAAAGCAAAGTTCTTTGACTTGGCACATTCAAACTCCAAGTCAAACTCTTGGATAATCACTATCCATTTGGAGTACTATCCCCCTAGCAATTGTCGAGTAAGGATATGTTGTATGGGGTTGCAATTATAAATATCTGTGGTCCTGCATAATAAGATTTAGTGATGAAAAGGTTGAACAACTTGAAGAACTTCTAAAGACAACTTTTCCACGTGTAGGTATTTGGTTTTGGTAGTCGTGAGACTCCAACTCAAATAGTGCATCACATGCTCGTCATGTGAATCATCATCTTGAACTAAAACCATGGCAATGGTAGATTCTAAGGCAACTAAGTACATGAAATAATATCATCTATAGTCAAGGGGAAACAATAGTGGTGTACGGGTTAAGGAAAATTTTAAAGCCTCAAAATATGTGTTTGTAGTATCGTCTCATATGAACTCGTAACCTTTCTCAAGAATCCGAGTGAATCCTTTCGTTAATTCAACATAATTAGGAATGAATCAACATAAAAAGTTTTCCTTCCCTTGCAAACATTGGAATTGGTGTAACGTGGAAGGATGAGGTAAATTAAGAATAAATTCAACCTTCATAAGGTCTACCTGAATCCCATGTATAGACACAATGAAACCAAGAAGTCGGTCGAATTCCACACAAAAAACACATTTGTGTAGATTCAAACATATGTGATAATAACGACAATGTATGAAAATAGCCCGTAAATGTGTCGAGTGATCTTGATGACGCATGGAATGCATCGGTAGATTGTCAAGATAGGGTTTCACAATGTGCGTAATGTCATGAAAAGTGTAATACATAGCACATTGAAATCTTGCACCACCATTTTTTAGACCAAAGGGTAGTTTCTGGTAGGCGAAGGTTCCCCAAGGGAAAATAAAAAAAGTCTTGTGTTGATCCAGGGGTAAAATATTAATTTCATTATAGCCATAGAAAAAGTCTATCAAGGAGAAAATTTTAGTCCTAGCATAGTCATCGACGATCTCGTCAACGAAACGGGTCAGATAATTGTCCTTAGGATAAGCTTTGTTTATATCCCTATAATCTACACAAACACAGATCGTACCTTGTTTCTTATTCATCGGAACAATATTGGATACCCAATCGGTCAAAGCCACTGGATAGAAAAAGCCAGCTTTATAGCAATGACTTTACGTGGATCGACTGGGTGAAGTCTCTGTCGAACACGTTTAGTGTCTGGATATGTCGTAATCTCATGCATAATGATATCAAGATCAATACCTAGCAGTTCTTCATAACTCCAGGAAAAAACATCACATAATTCATGAAAAAGGAATTTATAGGTGTGACCTCCTTAGTAAAACATGAGGCATAGATATGAACATTTTCCATGACTCCCAGTTTAATAGATATGTCAAGAGGAATGGTAGGCGAAATGTTACTCAAGTCCCCTTTGTACAATACATCATGTTATGACTCAGATACTAAAGAAATAACGACAACGACCGACAAAGTCAAAATCTGTTGGTAACTCTCTATGGTATCACATTCTAGGAAGAAGATAGAACGATGATGCCCATTGTCCCATGTAATATATTCAATATATATGACTGGCATGATCATCTTGTCAGTAGGAAAGATCACATGAAATGGATCCAGATATGTATCATAGAGAGAAGGATGACAGGGGGTTGTCGATTGAATATCTTGATAAGTAGATTCTATCAGACTTAAAGGAATCTTGTCACACTAACAAAGACAATCACTAGGATTGGGTACTATCCACTAGTCATAAGAACCATGGGTTTCACGAACAATGGTGGGGATCATGTTAATCGAAGCGACAAAAGGAGGAGGTATATAGGGTGGTGGGATTGGAAATGTTCCCATTAAGGTTGCATCTTTTAAAAGACCAACTCCGACATTCACATAACCATGAGGTGTCTTCTAGATAAAAGGAACGTTTCTAGTACGAGAATCAAAATTGAAGAAGGTCAGTTGGTCAACAATAATGACCTTTCCTTGGTGCGGGAAACGTAACACAGGGTAAAGGGTAGACAAAACTGCGTGCATGGAATCAATCTAGCTATGATCAAGTAGAATATTATAATCAAGAGGTGCATCGAAGACCTCAACCTCTACATTGACCTATTTATCTTCTAACGTAATAGACAATGAGGAAAGAACACCGTAAGGTTTAAAACCTGTACCATTGAAGGCCCTAAGGGTATTGTGAAACTCGGCGAGGGAAGGAGATCTAATGGATTTCCAACAATTAATGGACATAATGCAAGTTGAGGCTCCTTCGTCAATAACGGTTCTACAAATATTCTTATTGTCTACAACAACTTGGATCTAAAATTCTAGTTGAGGAGGAAGCCTTGGAATATTCTCTTCCAAGTGAAAGATTATCAAATTGGTATCAGTAGGATCAATTCCACCAATAGCCTTTAAAAATGCCTTCCATGGAGTGGGACAACTTTGAAGGACTTCGAGAGCTGACATCAGAGAGGGTGCTTACGCCAGGTCTTCTACAATGTTGTAGTTTTGGGTAGCACGTGCATGAGAACTAAATGAGGACTTTTGAACAACACCCTTGGGATTAGGATGAAGAAATGTATCAAGACATAGTCTTTCGAGATGAAGAGGACTATTTGAAGGTGAAGTTGGGGGAGAAGTATGAACCAACGAAGGTGGTATATCATCAACTTTCTCCTTCGATGAAGAGTAATCTTTGACTCGAGTTGTGATGGAAACTTCATTCTTCTTGGAGTCACCAGTACACAAAAGGACATAAGACGAGGTAGAGGGAGAGATTTTGTCATGAATGACCAATTGGGCCTATTGCTGAGAATGAAATGGTTGTGAAAAGATGACCGGTGTGGAAGTCTTCCCAGTCCCTTGGAGGAACTTAGTAACCTCAACACCTCATGGACAATATTTCGTATAATGTTCGTCACCACAAATAAGACAAGGGTAATGAGGATTACGCTTATATTTCTCATCAACATGTTGTGTTTTGGATTTATTAGGTTGTTGATTGTTATTATTTTCCTACTTATTCTTACCCTTCTGTTTCTTTTTATTTTTATTTTTATTGGTAGTTGTAGATTGAACCAAATTGATTTCAACAGTTTTACCGACCGAGGGAGTAGGAGTAGGAGTATTTTGTATATTAGAAACACTAGATTTGGGATTGGTGTTACTGTCTTGTGCAGACTAAGTCTCAACATGAAAGGTGCCAATCACACAATCAAAAACATGGGAAGAAGCTGAAGGTGTTTGGGTGGGATTTGTGGAAGGACGAGGAGTGTCAGGGATCAAGTCGTAAAGTGTTCACGTTTGCGAATAAACGAGATCTATATACTAAGAATGAATAATTGCCTTCTCTTCAGTGACAACACCACCCATGGTAACATCTTGAGCAATAGGTCCAATGAACAATTTGGTGAATGACTCATCCAATAGTTGATAAGGAAGAGGAACTTTGATTAAACGTGTTCTCCTCCTCCACTTATAGATGTGATCATAAATATGAGTGGACAAGGATTGTGTGAAACAACTCAAAATTTTGGTTCTTGTCTTGTATCGAATTGGCAATTGGTAATGTGTTAAAAAGGCCATGGCTAGGGTGTTGAAGTCATTGAATAATCCCCGTGGTAACTCAATGTACCATTTTGTTGCCAAACCTATGAGAGTTCGTTGGAAAATTCATAATCTTATGGAGTTGTCCATCAATGAGTTGGACGAACACCAAATACGGAAATTCATAACATGATTATTCATGTATTCTCCTCCTCTACCAACAAATTTAGGAATGTCATATGGTCACTTGGCCAGTATGATGGGCCAATAAAGAAAATGTAGAATAGGACATTCAAAATCCTACACAAACCCAATAAATCCAAAGTGGCCAGAAAATGAAACTATCGATTCACTTGAGGAAACTAGTAGCTCTGAGGGGGAAGTCCCATAGGTATACCAATAGGACCATAACCAGTTTGGAGATAATTAGACAGTCCTTACAGATTCATTTTTGGAGTATTTTGAGGAAGATATCACACAGGGTTGGGTTGGGAAGGTATGTTTCCTTGAAAAGGAACATTAGATTGAATTTTTTTACCCCAAGTGGGATTCAAAGAACCTGGATATGGTTGACCAATATTAGGGGGAACAAATGAATTAAATTGAGGATGTTTACCCCAACTAAATATTGATTCCCTTGGAAAGGAATATTCCAAGGTTGATATTGTAACACAAGGACATTTTGTCCATAAACTGGTTTATGGCCTCCAACTTGAGGTTTCCCCTCCAGTTGAGGTTGTCCCCCAATCTGATTTTTCCCACAAAATTGAGGTTGTCCCCCTACTTGAAGTTGACCTCCGACAAGAATCTGAAAAATATAAGTGACAGAAGGACTAATGCCTCCAACTAGATTGGAGCCACTAGGGCCAAGATGATTAGATCCTCCTAACAAAGGGGGAGGAGGAACGTAAGGCCCCCCAGAGAGAACTTGGGTAGGTGTAGGAACAAACTGACTCAAAACATTATACCCAGGAGGAAAAAAAATTCCAGAACCTTCAGATGGATCCTGGATAGGGATGGCAATGGAAGTATTCAAAGATTTATACCCAGGGGATGTGATGGATTGGGTTTAAGAGAAAGTGGTGTTTCGATAGGAGCTTGAGTGATAACCATATTTCCGGTAGAAATCATGGTAGCTCATGGGATAATAATAGAATGGGCCATATGGAGAGGAAGAATCGAGCAAGAACCATCCAACAATTGGTATGGAATAGCGGTGACACTATGGGTAGTACCAGTAAAATGGTCTAATGGTATCGTATAGGTAACATACATATCAGGAATTTGCGATCCTATAGTTTGATCAAGACTCACTCCTAGTTTGTCATAAATATCATGTACTGTCAAAGGGGTGGAACTAGGATTAGAATTTTTGATAGTGTGAGCTGGGGTCCTAAATGATTCACTATGAAAAAGTGGATCCTTTACTCTAGATCCTGCGTTAGGTCTAGTAGGTACTTCAGTATTCTCAACAACAACCAATTTCTCTTGACGAGTTCATTTGAAGAAAATGTGGATCTCGTCTAATAA
Organism: Picea glauca; assembly: GCA_000966675.3. Taxonomy (NCBI): domain Eukaryota; kingdom Viridiplantae; phylum Streptophyta; class Pinopsida; order Pinales; family Pinaceae; genus Picea; species Picea glauca. The sequence goes on from JZKD02S0320507.1 coordinate 640,060, forward strand.
TCAATAACAGGTTTGGGGGAAGTCAGAATGCCGCTAAGTAATCCAAAACAATTCGAAATCCTTCCAAAGAGTGTGTGCTTCCAACTTCAAAAGCTACTTCATTGTTGACTAGTCCCTTAGGAGAGCCTTCAGGTGAATTAGGAAGCAAAGAGAGGTAACCTTATGGATATTCCCGGGGTATCCCTTACATCCTACGTGAACGGTGAAGGATGATGTTGGTTGAACCAAGTAAAGAACGAAAAACATCTATGGTAGACTAGGGAAGCAAACAACACTCACTAATAAAATTTAGAAATCAAACCAAGAAAACAAGCCTTCCTATTCTGAAGTCACTAATTGGTGATGAAATCCAACGTCATGAAATAAATACAAGAAGGGGCTAGGATGAAGCGGGTGGGAAGGTTATGTTGATGACCTTCATAATAGGCTTGCACCCTAGTGCAAGCTCCCACACATATTAATCATGGGTATACCCTCCAAGGAGCCTAAGTGAGTTTGGAAAACATCGATTCCAGGTACCGTGAACACTTTCCCCTCCACAGTCACCTTGGGTAAAGACCCTAGAGAGATAGGCTACTAAGGTTACCAACTACAACAATGATGCCTGGGGAAATATTCTATAGTCCGATCCACATGCAAAGGTAGGGTATCTAGCCTAAAATCAACTCGAGAGGCTCCCACACATAATCTTGGGTATACCTTTAAGTGACCCCCAATGATACACGCAATATATACACTAATACCAACAAAGCAGGGTGAGTAACTCTGTCAGTCCTAATGTGACCTTGTGATTGACCCTTGTGCTAGAAGGGCTTCCCAGGAGATAATGTAGCAATTGGATTTGAACTCTCCCTATCACAAGAAGCTATTGTGTGTTTTTATTCTTTGGATAGTGTGACTTACAATCTATTCCAAAGCTCTATCCTAGCTAATGTTGGTGAAAAGAATCCCTAGAAAATAAAAGTTGTTAACAAATTTTAAAGTTATGCTTGTATTTTAGATGCTGTTGTTTACTCAAAAGGGAGATGGAAATGAAATTGATGAAGTTGTGACCTTGACCCAAGAAAATGCAAAAAGAGATGAATGTGAAAATTTTCAATTCAATGAACTCTAAGTACATTAGGGAGAAGATGTTTCTTTCGAAGTACAACAAGCTATGAATTGCAATTTATTAATTCTGAATGAACACAATTCCAAATAATCAGGAACTACAAAATTTTCCAATTCTTCTCTTTAGCAGATATTTCGAATGTAAAAGTTTTCTTACAAAAGATTACTAAAAAAAAAAATGAATTTAGTTTTTCCTTTCCCAGATCAAATCAGGGATGCAATGACGAAAGGAAAACATAATCCAACAAAATCAAGACATTCTTAACACAATTCCAAATCAAACATGTAATATAGATAAAAATGAAAATGATAAGAAAGTTTTTGTCAAGTACAAACAAAAAGTGTTTCTCAACCAAAAAGCAATCTGGTAAGTGAAATCAATCCAAAACTTTAAATAAAACGAAATACCCTTTGTCAAACAAGCACTCAGATCAAGAACCTGAGATTATATCCTTGTGACAAAGATCAAAAGAAAAAACTTGCAAAATCACAAATAAAGACTTTCAATCATTGAAAACCAATCACAAGAAAGATTTAAACTCCTGAATCAATTAAACATTGGAATCAATAGTCCACCCCAGGACTCTGAGGAAAATCTGGGTAAAAAAGAAAAATTGACTCACTCCAACAAATTCTACAGGATTCGTCGAAGGACGGGTATGGGACATAATGCGATGAGAAAAGGTTGTTGCAAGCTACTCGCAGAGCATAGTGCAATGTCGCCGCACCGGATTGGTCAAGAAGGATGCGACATATGAGGGTCATCGTAGGCTTCCAATATGGTGTAGTATGACGATCTCTATAAATCAGGAAAAAATGGGAGAAAGACAAAAAATCTAATTGAGCATCCATACCAAGGGAGTCCAGATGGATCACCCACAGTCTCAGAGAGTGAATTTAATCAGAGGAAGGAATGATAAAGGAAAATGGGAAGAAAACAATCAAAAGGAAGTCGCCTCCCTAGTATGGTCACCATTTGTTTTATTGGATTAATTGGTAAATGCAGACATAAAAAGATCTCCCTAAATCCACCCGGATCTAGAACAAAATAGAAAAAAATATGACGCTTTCCCTAAGTTCTAACTATTGAGTTTACTATTTAGCAAGAGATAGACAACATACCGTTTAAATGGTGCTTCCTCCTTCCATTTCCATCCTAGCTCCACTCTGATGCTCTTGTGATATTGAATATGCAAGGGAACAAAATCCAACCAAAGTGAAATCAATACAATGAACTCAACAAGAACCTATGTATGTGACGAAGGAATCATACAGTAAAACAAAACAAGTTTTATGAGAAAGAAACATATCACTGTATCATATTAAAATGAAAGTAGTGATTACAATTGAAGCCTTGATATCACAAGGTCCTCTTTTGATATCCCTTTTCTCCAACATACACACTTTCTCCAACCTTGAATGAAGAAGATCCATAATGACTTGATGAACTGAAATGAAGCTCTCAAGTATGAGCCGAATTAGAATTCCTCATCCAATTCTTAGCCTATTCAACCTTAGTCTTTTCCATGAGAGATCCCTATTTATATAGGGGAAAGGGAGATGGTTTAGGAGATTAGTATGATCCCACCAAATTAGAAAAGCGAGTAATATCCAAACCATTTAGAGGCCACCTCATCTTCTAGAAGACCCCCTTCTAGAAATTTCGTGAAGTTTTGACTTTTCTTTGGCTTTTGACATCATCGCACCCTTGCTATAGTGCAGCCTGCGGAGATGTTGTAGTCTACCTTTAGAGCATGGGGCGACGATTAGGCATCATTGCACCCTGTGTCTTTTTCAGCCTATGATGATCTTCGTTAATAAGGTTTTTCAGAAGAGAAATCCAATCACTTTCCTCATGGAAAAAGACTTATTTTGGGGAACATGGAAATATGTTTTTCAATGGATCACTGTGGTGACCAAGATAATGTGTAAAACATAATCATTTGAACAAGTCTAATTCACAGTAGGCAATGGTTCAATGATTCCCTATTACTGTTAACTATGGATATGGGCATGTGAAATAGTTCTACTGTTTCATTTAATGTAAGCAATTTGGATAGAGACATAGTTCTCTCATAATTCTTGTTAAATTTTAGTAAGTAAAGACAAAACAAAACAATACGTTCCTATTCATATATTTTTAATCCATATGTCATTAGAAAGAATTAAATGGTGATTTTGTTTTCTCAACTTTCATGTGGTAAAACCATGATTGTCTGTTGCTAAATTTCGAAATGGTCTTTGTAAAGATGTAACTCAACTAACAACTATAAAATACAACCTCCATGGACACCAATATATAGTTGAAATTGGCACATAATCGTTTGTATGGGATAAAGTCAAATGTTTCTTTAATGATCACCCCCAAAGTCCAATTTCTGTTGTGAAGAGTGTTTTGATGTTATTCAAAAGTTGGTATTAATGATTTCAAACTATTTGATAAATTTGTGAGGGTCAGTATTAAATTTTTAAATTATAGGTTGAATTTAGTTAATGAAAATGTTTTGATTCCAACCATGTGTTTGTATTAATGAGTTTTATTTTTGAGTTGGGCTTCCCTCTTGAAATTCAATTTGACATTCTAAAAATACTTGTTTCATAGCCACAAATATGCAGCTACATAATCGATATGCTGTCATGACTACTCAGTATGGTTAAAGTTATGCATTGGTATGCATCTTTTAATTCAAATGATGATGCAATAACAACATCATTTCCCTTGTAAGCATAAAATCCATATTGATCTCTCCTTGATAATTCACCTTATAGAAGTAAAACCATTTAACCATTTCCATTTGTAATGGGGAGACTAAAATAGGGTTAACAATGGTAATTCAAATTATTTAATAGACAAATAGTAACTCTTTAATAGGGTTTAGATTTTTAGCTTTAATATAATTGGGTAATTTAAATATTTATAAAAAATGTTGTACAATACTTCATATATGATGCATTATTTAAGTAATAAAAATCAAGTTAACCTTTCTTCCCATGGTGTCAAATTAAGAGATATTAGCATAAAAAAACATTGTGCATAGATTGCATCATAGATATAGTATAACAAAAACCCCTTACCTTAAATGGAAATTTTGAATATATGCTAGTAATGTAGAGATCTAGAAGAATGATTTAAATTAAATGTTGTGATCACTTTTTCTAATTAATGTTTTACTGCAAAATTAAAATTATTGACCATTCATCACTAATGAATATCTCTCCCGCGATGAAAACCATGTATGTGCCATTTTCCATTGAATTAATAAGGACTTATCATACTACTTTGATACTTTGTTGGTGAGCTAAGTAAGTCTACCCAATATGCTAGACATATTGTTGATGACTTAAGAAATAATTTACATATGATTGTTTGTATCTTGACCATAGTGTTTAGTTAGTAAATGTTCTCATCATGATTTTGGGATTTCTCAACAATATTTTATGTACTTATTTACAATCTTAGCTACCAATTTGATTGAGCTTTTTAATAATGATGTTGATATCTTGATAGGGGAATTGGAGAGTTCTCTTATGTTAACATTTGTCATATAATATTGAATGTTATTTGAGTATTTTATATCAACGGTTTGGTGTTAAGAGGTGAACTTATTGAGATCACATGCAAGCATTAAGGTTGAATTCATGGAATGAACTAGGGATTGTAGTATAACAAGAAGGATATGAATGGAATTGGTATTGTGAGGAAGTCTATTATGATGATCATGATGATATAATCAACATAATGTTGTCAAAGTGAACACATCCTGGAAATAAATTCAATTCTAAAAAAACCATGTACCTATTGTGCATGTGTAATATTCCACCATAATCTCTATCATTGATGCTTAATAGACTTAGGTGCATGATTAAAAATTTTGTGCGTGTTCATATTTTTTTTTGTTTTCATTGTCTTGCTGTTCACATGGAGAGGGATTTACAAAGTAGTATAATAGAAAGTTTCAAGACTAATGATATCATAGGGTGGTATCATATCTTTTGGTATGAGTTGGTTTTATTTTAAGAAAAAGAAATGCTAATGGTATTTTTTGTTGTCTTAGAGTCATTGTTGGATGATTCAATAGTAAGAAACTACAATCCCTAAGAAAAACATTTTCCTTGATCATAACAATTAGGACCTATATCTTTTAATAATTGATTTCAATTTTAGAATTTTATACACGATTTCCACAAATTTCACACACTTTAGAATTGTTTACTTCCTTGAATTTATAGTCCTCACATAATTTATACTTGATCTTGATTTTATGAGCAAAAAAAAATGAATACAAATTATTAAAAGATGCTTAACACAAAATAACAGAGATACAATAAAACTGGTTTTCTATTCAATAAGGAAATAAGTTGAAACTGTAAAATGCAACGGAAAACAAACTTGTTGGAATGGTGGTGGATTATCTCTGAGAAGAGATATGACGACTGTGCTCATTCGCAAGAACATGGTTACAATGAGGCTCTGAAGTCCTTTTACAATAAACAGGAATGTTAAAAACCCTAGACATCCAAAAACCTAACCCTAGGAGATGAAGCACCCAAAGTCATGTAGGCCCCGTTTGGGTAAGTTAGTACATCAACTTCCCGGGGTCATAACTTTTGCATACGATCTTAGTTTTAGGCACACTATAGCCCGTTGGAAAGGTCTAACCGAGAAGAAAATTTTTGAAATGGCCCAAGTCAGTGCCTTCGATAGTGACATAGACCCCAAATCCCCAAAAACCGTCGTTCAAGGCCTAAAAACAACCCCGAAAGTTTGGAACCCGAAAAACTATCGAAAAAATGCCAAGGTGGAAAATTGTTTTTTGAGCCAGTGGAATAGGTGGGTGGCCACCGATATCCATATGGATCAATCCTCCCTTCTTAGGAAGCAATGGTCTCCATTTCATTGATTTCCCCCATGAGATGAAGAAATTTCTGTTGAATTTGGCCCAGGGTGAGCCACTTGCCTTGGTGCAGGAGCTTCCCTGCTTTGACCACTCGATAAACATGGATCCTTTGCTATCAAGTGCCCTTGATATGTGTTTCCACAATATGATCACTAGATTCCTGTGGCATGAAGTCAGGGTTGATCTCTATTGGTGTCAACTGCTCTATTATCTTTTAGGTGTCCAATAATGGTGGGAAATATGGCTGAAGGAGAGCCACGTTGAAGATTTGATGCAGACCAAGGAAGGGGGGAATGTTGAGATAAAAAGAGTTATCACTCACAACCTTGGCGATGGTGTACAACCCATAAAAAATTGGGAGAAGCTTCCTATCAGTCCCTGTAAGGTGTTCTTTTTGCAAATGCAACCAAACTTATGTGGCACCCGACCTTGATCATGGCATTGTTTGTACTTGGCATTAGAATTTTGTAGAATATCCTGAACCTGTTGGCGGATGTGTTGGATCCACTCAATGAACTAGGTGGCTTTGTCAGCTTCTGGTGGAGCAAGGGATGAGTTGACCGAGGTGGTTTCCAGGGGTAGTGCAACATCTATGGGGCCCAATGGTTGGAATCCCAACCCCACGTAAAAGGGGTTGTTGCCAGTTCAACTATGCAGGGATCAGTTGTAGCTATGTTGGACATAGGGAAGACTCCCATACCACGTGGGAGGGTGTTTTGAATTGTACATGTGCAGGGTATTTATGACCATCCAATTGACGACCTAAGTTTGGCCATTTGACTGGGGGTGGAAGGAAGTGGATTTGGTGAGCTTGGTATCCAACAGTGACAAGAGGATCGACCAGAATGAGATGAGGAATCGACTGTCACGGTATGAGATAATGGTTTGTGGGAACCCAAAAAGTACCCATAATCGTTCAAAGAATATCTTGGCAGTGGCTTCTGCTATGATGTTATTCTTGCAGGCGGCTAGAATCACCATCTTGGAAAAGAGATCAACAACCACAAAAACATAGTCATTTCCCCTCTTGGTGGACAAGAGGCCCAACATGTAGTCCATTAAGATGGATTCCCATGATCTGTTAGGAGTAGGAAGAGGGGTGTACCGGCCCTATTTCTTAGTGGTTAGTTTAGCAATAACGCAGACGGTGCAGGACCTGATATACTTGCTCACATCTTGTTGAAGTTTTGGCCAGTAGAAATATCTTTGTAACACTGACACCATATTTTAGATGAAAAAATGTCCTGCCACTTGACTGTAGTGAGCTTCCCAAATCAGCTTCGCGTGCTCTCTTGATGTAATGCAGAGATGGACCAAATGACAAAACACCCTATCTTGAATATAGAAATTAACGACCATTGAGTTGGCACCCAACATTTGGTAGGTGGTGGAGAATTCAGGGTCTGTCTCATGTAGTTGGGGCCATCCGGAGGTCTTGTGACCACAAGATTCTAGCACCATGGTGAGTGTCATGACTGGAGGTTGGCTAAGGTAGTCAACAACTAGATTTGTACTTCCTGTTTTATACTTTATGTTTAGGTGCAACTGTTGTAAGTATGTTGACCACTTATGATGGCAGTCATTCTGCAATTTACCTTGGGTCTACATGAACTATAGTGGCTTGTGATCAGTGTGGATGACTTCCTCCTTCCCCAGAATGTAATGTCTCCACTGGCATTAGGATTGCACAATGGAGTACATTTTTTTTTCATAAGTACGGTACTTACAGAAAACATCTGATAGTGTCTCACTATGATATTCCACAGGGTGGCCGTGTTGAGTGAGAATGACACACACAACATAGTTTGAAGAATCTATCTCGATCTCAAAGCGATGTTGCAGGTTCGGTAATGAAAGTATCGGGGATCAACACAAATGTTTCTTCAATTCATTGAAGGCTTTTTGTTGGGATAGTCCCCACACAAATTTTTCCTTACTTCCACCCCTAGTTACTTGGCTGAGGGCCCATGCGAGATGAGAGAATCCCAACACAAACCTAAGATAGAAATTGGTGAGGCCCAATTAGCTCTGAATTTTAGTGAGTGTGGTTGGGGCTGGCCAGTCACAGTTGGCATGGATCTTGGTTGGATCCACATGAAAACCATGTTGATCAATGATGTAGCTTGATTAATGGACCTTTTCCATGTTGAAGGAGCATTTTTACAAGTTTTCATATAGTTTGTGCTACCACACGGTGTGCAGAATGTGTTGACTATGCTGCAAGTGTTCTACCCAAGTATTGTTGTAGATGAGGATGCTGTCCAATTACACCACTACCAAATTATTGGTGAAAGGTCATAGTATATCATCCATCATCCCCATAAAAGTTGTTGGTGGATTTGTCAAACCAAAGGTCATGACCAACCATTCAAAAGGACCTTTTTTTTACTTGAAGGAAGTCTTCCATACATCTATATGTTCTATTGGGAGTTGGTGGTAGCCAAAATTTAGATCAATCTTACTGAAGTATTTGGGCCCTGTAAGCTAATCAGGTAGGTCGTCGATTCAAGGAATCAGGTACTGGTTTTAGACTATGATTTTATTTAGGGCCCGATAATCAATGCAGAGTCACCAGGTCTTTTCTTTCTTCTACACCAGCATGATTGGGCTCCCACAAGGCGATGAGTTGGGATGGATGTGCCTCTTGTGGAGGAGTTCTTGGATCTTACTCTTGATCTCCTCATTTTCTAACAAAGAGCAGTGGTAGAATATCCCATTGGGTAGCGGTGCGCCTCGTGTCATATCAATGAGATTCTTGACCTAGAAGTGCAGAGGTACCCTGGTAGGAGAGGAGAAGATATCTGAGTATTATTCCACGACCTTATCCACTTGCTTCTGTTGTGTGGAGAGATCAATCGCGGAGGCCCTGGATGTGGCTGCAATATTCCACTCATGCTAAGAGTGAATCACGAAGAAGACAAATTTCCCGGTATGAGAGATGACCTTCCTGCATTTCTTGGCAAAGATCAAGGAAATAACACTAGGAGGGACTACCTTGTGTATCCTATACAATTTCCTATTCAAAGTAATAATAATACTACGTTGACTAGACTCATATACAACACGATGTTTCCATAAATAAGGCTGGCCCAAAAAAACATTACAAACTTTGAGAGGAGCAACATCACACAATACCTTATCTTTGAAGGGCTTGATGTCATACGACAATTGACATTGTTGGTTGATGCGAAGATCACTTCCTTGGTGGAGCCATCCAATGGTGTAGGGTTGTGGGTGCATCATTGTGGGCAGGGCTAGTGGCTTTACAACCTCTTTTTAGATTAGGTTCTTCTGGATACCTCTATCAATGATGAAGTGCAACAGGGTGCATTTTACCCACATCTGTGATTGGAAGAGGCACTCTCCTTCTTTCGGCTCGCCTAGTTTACCAGGCTGGAGTTTGGTGGTATCAATGGTGGCATTGGGTTATGCGTCAATGATTCGTCTTGCCCTTTCTAGTTTTGACTCAGAGTCAAAAACCACATCTGATTCAAAGGCTTTCACTTAGGCCACCAATGACTTCTTTGAGTGGCAATCAACAATGTTATGCCATGGGATATTATGGAAGTCACACCACTTCCCGGTATCTTTATTTGTCTTTTCGGTGTCTTTATTTTCTTGTGGCTTGGACTAGTTGTCTTGATACTATATATATTTGATATTTCCTTTGTTCTGTGGGTTGGGGCTGCCCTTTAATTGATTTTTCTGTGCGGGGTTCCGAGGCCCAAATTTTCATGTCTTTTGTTTGAGCTTGTGCTCAATTTTGACGGCATATCGATAGGCCATGCCCAAGGATGATATGTCCATAAATTCCATTTCTTTCTGGGTGTATCTATGCAGAGCACCGCGATACTTCAACACCGGATGTTTCTATCAATATTTGATACCCATCTTGGTGTACAAGGTATGGAAGATATTTGTGAACTCTGTCACTGCTTGGTCTCTTTCTTACTGCAGTGTGGTCCATTTGGTATACAGGTTGTCATAACTTCCAACAGGGTAGCATTGTTCCTTAATAGCATCTCTGAAGCATTCCCAGGTGGTCGTGAATGTAAATAATGAAGGTTCATCTGTTTACTTTTTCTCACAGAAAGTTTCCTACCAATCTTTGACATGGGGAACGACTTTGAGGAGAACAAAAGTAATATTTTCTCTATTCAAAAAGTTATGGATAGAAAAATACCCTTCTAGTAGATTCAACCGCTTGTGTACAACATCTGCATCTATCTAACCTTAAAATATAGGAATATCGAAGTTGATTTGTACCTTGAAGGGGGTAGCGCCTCCGCTTGAGGAAGATGTGTCGCCTGTTGGTAGTCGCCGAAGAATTTTCTTGAAACTATCCATCATCTCCTTCCTCTGTTGCATGAGGGATTCCTCAAGAAACATTATGAAAGGATCTCCTGTCCCTTCATCTTTCTTTTCTCATGCCATGAGAGGTCGCTTGGGCATGCAAGAGATTTTGTCCTCAAGAGAAATAAGATCGAGACCCAATTCTTTGTAACCTGACCTCATTGGGGGCATGCATTAAGACGACAAGGAGTGGATTGCTCTGATACCACTGATCCATATTTGTTGAGAAGAATGAAATGAATACATATTATTAAAATATGATTAACACAAAATAAGAGAGATACAATAAAATTGGTTTTCTATTCAATAAGGAAATAAGCTGAAACTATAGAATGCAGTGGAAAACAAGCTTGCTGGAATGGTGGCGGCTTATCTCTGAGAAGAGATGTGACGGTTGCACTCATTCAAAAGAATATGGTTACAATGTGAAGGCCTTTTGCAATAAACAAGAATGTAAAAAACCCTTGACATCCAAAAACCTAACCCTAGGAGATGAAGCGCCAAAAGTCATGTTGGCCTCATTTGGGTAAGTTAGTACATCAACTTCCCGAGGTCGTAACTTTTGAATACGATCTCCGTTTTAGGTGCACGATAGCTCGTTGGAAAGGTATAACCGAGAATAACTTTTTATGAATGATCGAGGATAATGCCTTCGACAGTCACCATGGCCCCACATCCCCAAAAAACATCGTTTAGGGCCTCAAAACGACTCCGAAAGTTTGGAACCCAAAACATTGCCAAGGTGAAAAACTGTTTTTTGAGCCAGTGGAATAGGCGGGTGGCCACAAATATCCACCTGGATCAATACATCCATCCATATATATTGCATTAACCAACCAAAAGGGAGATACAAATTAATTTGAAGTTATACAAGTTCAAATACGAAAAAATAACAATTTTTTCCTTAATAGAGTATGGAAATAACAATTTTCATAGAAACCATGTGGAAGAATCACATAACTAAAAACTCAATCCAAAGATTCTTAAATAACAAAAAGGAATTTCCTATTCGGTTCCAAGTGAAAGGATCACCTTACTAAATTGAATTGTCGCTATCCTATATTGATTTTTTGTATTCAATTAAATGATATTGTTTCCATGTAGCTACAGTGTTTTATGGATATGAATTTGATGAATAGGTGAACGCATCCCTCATCGTTCTATGGTGACTTTAATACTGTATAAGTCCTAGAGTACACAGAAAGCATGTTTCCTATTATATGCCATGAAAATTGTTCTATGATTATATGACCCTAATAAATGTGATTCGATGATTTAATTGAATTGTAGATCACATTGCCCAATTTTTGAAAATTCCTTAAGCATCTCTTAAAGATGATTGAAATAGGAATGATATTTAATAAACAATATTCAATTTAATATCTAATAATGATTGAATAGTCAAAATTTTATATGATCCCATCTCATTAGATAATCAACTATTTTTTCATATGTCATGGGAGTTATTAAAAAAAATAATTCAAGGGATCGATTTGAATTTTAATGTTTTGAGATCTTCCAAACCTTATTTACGAACGTTATTAAAATAGTTTTTAACTTGTACCTATATCAATGTGACATGAAGGGTGCATTTTTTTTTTTCTATATGTCATGGAAGGTATTAAAAAAAATAATTCAAGGGATCGATTTGAATTTTAATGTTTTGAGATCTTCTGAACCTTATTTACGAACGTTCTTAAAATAGTTTTTAACTTGCTACCTATATCAATGGGACATGAAGGGTGTATTTTTCAATGGTAGGATGCCATCTCTTAGGTTTTGTCCTTACTTCATGTATATGGTCATTAAATTACCTCTATGCAACACAAGTTATAAGGTTATAATATCTATAATATGTTACTCAAAACGTATAAGTCAACTCCTATGATCCATAGAAGTGAGATTAACACATTTTCAAAAATGTTACTCAAATCCTATAAGACAACTACGATCCAAACGAGAAGCATTCTGGGTTTGATTTATTCCGCTTCGGAGAGCTCAATCTAGCAATCTGGTTTGAAGGTTCATGTCTCTGGTTCGGTGGTATTGTAGGATCATGTTTCTGAAGAAAGGAGATCCATAGAAGAAAGATTAATATATTTTCAAAAATTGATTCATAGAAATCAAATTAACACGTTTTAAAAAATTACATTGAACAATTGCAGAGCAAAACTAAGAGATAAAAACTTGAAACTCAACTAAATTGGTTAAAGATACACAATATAACAATCAAATATTTTATTTAAAACCTTGTCCACTATACAAGTTTTCTAGAAAAGTTTCTTAGCGAGTGTCATAATTATCCAAATGACTAGCGAAGAAGGAATTAAACATTAGTTTGTCACACACTATAAGTTAGTGTTTCAAACCTAGAGCATGCAAAGGAATATCACGTGTAAGTGAAATTGAATATGAGGTGTACGTGAAATTATTTATGTATATATTCCTCATTTCCTTTATAAGGAAAATGACAGGGCATATGACAAGGGATTGAATCTCGATGAGTTGAAAGAATTCTTATATGGTTGATGAAAAGAAACGTATGGAACCCCATGAAAGTTATAAAAATCAAATGATAGACAAAATGGACATTTATTTTGGCTACGTTGAAAGCTTTGGAATTTCTTTCTATGTGAAAACGAATTCACCTACAAGATTAAGATATGGTAGTTTCATTCCTATTATTATAATTTCTATTATTATAATTGTTATTATAACAAATCATTCCTGGAATAGAATATGGATATCCTTGTAATTAATACAGGTAGTTCCTTGTAACTGTTAGAAGAAGGATTCAAATATGTATGCATGAGAGGAAGAATGTGAGCAGGGGCTTCAACCCCTCTTCTGAGTAAATACCATGTAAATACAATGTCTCATGTGATCAAGCCCTCTCCCGAGTAAATACCATGTAAATACCATGTCTCATGTGATTGTTGTCTGTGTATGTTTTATCTCTATTTTTATGCATGTGTTTATGATCTCTGTGATTTATGTGAGTAACTGATGTAACAAGTGGTATCAGAGCGTATGTTGCCCGATCTGGTGGAGGTTATAGAGATGAGAAATCCAGAGAGAGATTAGGTTGTTCTCCCTTCCAGATCTATGACAGGGGCATTTGAACCGACGACCTCAGCAACCATGGGCTCAAACATCCCGGCGCGGGAGATTCGTGATCTGGCAGATCACCATGATCTATTGAAGGGGGGTCAGATTTGATGTCGAGATTTATTCTCGACTCCCTTCGATATCTAGACGAGACGGTGGAGGAATACGTAAAGGTATCCCTGGAGGGCGCGGGAGGCCTGGGAACCGTGAGAGGAGCTCTGATTCACAGGACTTTCTTCACTACATAATCCCCTAGTACGAATGGGCCCTTGGGACAGCAGAGTCTAAGCTCCTGGTTACATTGATGTTCTGGTCTGAATTCACAGGCACTGCCAAGAAGAAGCTCAGCTTGCCCATCCCACCGCCCGATCTGGAACCGACGATTCACGACTTCTTCCAGGACGGGGCCGACGGGCAGGATTTCGATGGTTTCGCTGCCCTGCACCAGTCTGTGGGAGACCAGATCTGCGGCTACGACACCCCGACAATGGAGGGTGCGACAAGGGCATAGCAAGACGAGGAATTACGGGAGGTGTTCAGGGTGTTCGAAGAGGACGACGATGGTTTTATCTCCGTGAAAAAGTTGAAGAGCGTGTATTGTTGTTGCATCCATTTGGAAAAGAGGTGTGTGCTAATTGGTTTAGTGTGGACTAGTGTAATTGCTACTGTGTGAATTTGGTGCTGGTAAATGGCAAAATGAAGCATGGAACCAAGGTTTGGTGTGGACGGCTGGTTCTGTACATGCATTGCACAAGAGTGTTGGAGCATAGATCTGCGTGGATTGTGTGGGCAAGAGCTATCAACAGTCGTGCAAGGTTGAAGATCTCATTACGTTGAAAGGCGTACACCTATTGACAATGGGCATAATTATGCCGAAAGGCGTATACCTATTGACAATGGGCACAATTAATGATCTTTTAATTTTATTAACCTTAAACCCTAATCTGATGGCTACGCATTCAAGATGCTGGCATATTCTTAGTGGTCCTCTAAAATCAATGAGCCAGATTTATTCCTCATAAATTCCTTGCATTTATGAAGGCATCCGTTAACATGTTTACTTTTTTACATTTACCTAAGAATACTAAAAAAATTACTGTAAGCATATATAATTGACACGTTCAAATGATTAATAATATAATTGACACATTCAAATGATTAAAAATGATTAATATGTATGCATGCCACGTTTATATCACTCCATAGTTTTTATGTTAGAGCACCATTCGTTTTTTATCCCACAACCTACACGCATTACCTCCCACATTATGAACATTCCATGACTTGAACCGCCACAACCAATTAGATGTGAAATGCGCGGAAGACCTCGACAAGTCGAAGAAGAAGCTCAAGAGTTCCCACAGCTCGGAATCGGCAGTAAAATCATCAGACCTTTCATGGGCGGTAACGACAGTTCCAACAGATCGATCCGACCCGATGAGTCGTGAAGCTGTAATGACGACTTGATTCTGTAAATGTTAACTGGCGTGGAGAGGAACGAGACGGTGTGGCCGTGGATTGAGAGAGCCTTAGAAAGATGTACGAAAGGATTTATGTGTCCCTGCGCCAACCATGGGAAGAGAAGAAAATGAAGCTTATTCTTCTCACCCTCCATTTCTATTTGTTTGACTAATCGTATGAGAGATGGATGCCGGATATCTCCAATTTATTGCAATTTGCCTGTCAATCTCTAATTTCTCTATTGAATTTATAGATTACACGAGGAGCTTGTGTTTTAAGAGGGAATAATCAATACAATATAGTGTGAGATGCTCTACTCTTCAGACACTCCCGTTACAGTAATATATTACGATTACAGTAATATAGCCGTAACTACAGATATAAGGAAAGGAAGAAGGGAGGAATGAAGGAGAGAAGAGGGAGATATCTCTCTAAACCCAGCGTTGCCTTCTATAAGCTGCTGGTATTGTTGTGCATTCATAAT
Organism: Picea glauca; assembly: GCA_000966675.3. NCBI lineage: Eukaryota > Viridiplantae > Streptophyta > Pinopsida > Pinales > Pinaceae > Picea > Picea glauca. Next base: position 655,474 of record JZKD02S0320507.1, read on the forward strand.
ATATAACATAATGATTCTTAGTTATGTGATTACCTTCAAATTTTATTGCAGAAAATTGCTGCAGCTGGAGCGAGTGTTTAGAGGTAAATGAAGAATTAAATAGAAGGTCGCGATGTGCAGGGATAATGGTTCGAATTTCATTTTCAAACCCTAATTAGGGTTTATACTAAAATTAGGGTTTAATAAATTAAAAATGCCTTTCGGCATTCATCAGCCACAATTATGTGGCTGTCCTAGTTACGCCGAAAGGTGTATACCTATTGACAATGGGCAAATTTAATAGGGGTTTAGTGCTTAATAAGTTTTATATGGACATGATTAAATATGGCTGGAATATTCTTAGTATTCACACAAAATAAATGGCTGTGATTTCAATCATTAACTTCCTAGCTATTATAAAGACATCCGTTTATGTGTTTACTTTTTTACATTTACCTAATCATATTTTAAAATTACTCTGATAGCTAACTGATTGCCACCTAAATGATTAACAGAAATTAAAATATTAACACCAGATAAATGACGCTCAAAAGTTTATTTGTTAATCTGTAACATCCCACTCTGGCGCACTGAGAACTCTTATTATTTGAGGACACCTGCTCGCAAGTGATTTGGACCCTTGTTGATGTTAGACCTTTTTATATGATTATAATGTGATTGGCAGATGACTTGATGCGTTATTATTTTATGTAGACAAGTGCTATTGACTCAGTTTTATTGAGTGTGCAGGGTGTTTGACCTTGAGGATGCAGAGGCATCGGTAGAACCCCCTTGGACTCCGGACTGAGTCA
>JZKD02S0320507.1:662975-702536 GCA_000966675.3 Picea glauca
AACAGTTCCTCGGCTCTTCTGACTAAATTAGGAGCTGACTGCAGTGCAATTTTTTTCCTGGAAGCACAAATTATATCAGTTGAAAGATTTCGAATAAATATGATAAGAACATAAAAAATAAGCATATGAGGAAGTGGGTAAAAATCTGAACGATAGTTCCTCAACGTAAAATGATATACAAGAATTTAGAAGGTGTTCTTACCTGTGTTCTTACATAAAATTTATTTTTCTAAACTTCGCACAAACTTCAAAAGCCTATATTAATGAGGGATGTTATTTGCCTTATCATCTACCTCCCTCTCTCTCCATCACAGCCCGTCTTCAACAGCTCTGTAGGCTCCTAGCCCCCACATTATCTCATTGGTATTTTGCGCTGCTCTCCCACAATAACAAGAAATCCATGGAAATCGTCAGCAGGGTAGAAGGAAAACCCATGATCAACCCAGCCGTCCAGCTGATGAATGATTTTATTGACAAGGAGGATACCCATCAGATTTTGCAAATTGATTTGAGGTGCATGGAGGTCCTTTTACAAGATATTTCTGCCCTCTTCCGAGATGAACAGAAAGGACCCCCAGAAATCCTGAAAAATTGGTTGCAATTGCTGCAAAATTCTTTTGCAGGGGAAAAACACAGCTGAGGAGCGCCAAAGATGTCTTGACTATGTCTTGCACAATCCCAGGAGACTCTCCAAAAACAGAAAACTCAGAATGGTGAGAAACGTTTTTGCGTCCAATGAATTATTCTCCCTTCAATCATACATACATAGTCGGTCTTCTTGCTCTCTAGCTTGCCCGTATAAGCCGACAGCGGAACCTCCAACGATCTTGATCGCCTCTGGTGGGTAGCGTTACTGTTCTGAGCGGTCCTGGCAGATGGCCATAAAGCCCACCCACAAGTGAGAATTGTTTAAAGTGTGCTACTTCTTATGTTTTTATATAAATTTATATTAAAGTGTCTTATTTTATATTATAATATACTAATAAGGTTTTAGTCTAATGCCTAATTTCACCGAGTACCGAGTACGATAAAAGTCTGGGCATGGATGACACAAATATCTAATTGGACGGAGTTCACATGGCTGTAAATTTTCTTTCATGTATTAAAACCACCAGTGCCATTCACATAGATTCTGGTCCCTTCTTTGCATGTGGAATTTTTATATAAACGAGTTCTGCAATAACTAATGCTAATTTGAGCTCTGGTTTGTCCATCTGGTGTTATCAGAAGTCCATAGTCCATACATATGACCGTTTTTTTCCAACACCCAGTGATTATAATTTTCACTTCCCTCGTGAAGACAGTGTAGACGGAATTGAAAGGGATCAACGGGATGAGAACTTCTTATTAATTCTACGATTTTTTGTTGACGGGAAGTGATACAAAACTTCTAATCTGTATATTTGAACCAATCAAAATTCAACAAAATCTGAGAAATAATATCTTTTATAATATTTTTTCAACAAAATTTGATAAATAATGTATTTTATAATAATTGTTCATACAAAACTTCAAGTTTGTATATTTGAAGCAATCAAAATTCAAGTAAGAACATGAGAAATAATGTATTTTTCATATTAACAGATTTGAACCAATAAAAGCCCCTAGAGAAACAATGTATTTGTAATAATGACTTTAGAAAGCTCACGATTTTCCAATGTAGGAAAGCATAATTCGTTTTCTTTAATTTTCCTCATTTAAGTCGATCAATCCAAACCAGCGTCTGTCAATCCTTGACAAGAGGCAATTGACAACGTTTTCATCTTCTGTATACCTGAATCATATCCCAGAGCCTGAAAACCCTTCTTTGTAACTTTATGGATATTTTAATTCCATTAAATTCTTATAGTGAAGACCTTTTTTGGATACTTTAATTCAATTAAATTCTTATAGTGAAGACCGATAGCAGATAAAGTATTATCAGTAACTTTTATGGCCTGCACTTTGGAAAAATGGGGTTTAACCTTTGGAAGGGGGATCTTCATGTGAAAAATTGTTGTTGGCTTCGACAATTGATGAGTTTTGTGGGCGCGAAGTAGAAGGGAGTATTAGAGCTGGCCACAACCTGTTTGAAAGAAGGAGAACCCTCCTCAATGTGAACGTTCGACCTCTCAATGTGGAGATAAGACAAGAAAGGCGACGGGACCTGCTTTATTTTTCTTGTTGAGTCATAAACCCTAAATTCTGAACATATGTTTTTTAAGTTGCTCATCGTGAACTGCTTTTGAAACAGAGCCCAAAGGAAGGACAACTCCATTTTCATTTGAAGATTGGTGAAGGACTTTATTTTTAAACATTAGTGGATGCTTTATGGGATCGATATCATGCTCAATCTTTATGATTTTCAAATTGAGAGAATCATAAACTAGTGTTATTGTTGATGAGATGAGAAAGTTATTGATAAATTTTTTAGTATCAAAGTCATTCCAGATGTAAGGACCGGTCATGCATTATGACTGAAGTTAATATGTATTTAGTTGTATTTTATTTTCGTCTTTGGAGAAAAAAGAGAAATCCCCACAAATTTTCAATTTGCCATAAGTAATCCTTCATACCTATTTTTTTTATATTTACAAGGCTTATGCGTTATTATCAGGATTCGTATTTATTTGGCAGCAACAATATTTACTTTGTAGAGGTAATGAAAGGAGAGTTTAATTTGTAGATGGTTTATGTAATCATTATGTGAGATCATTATAATAAGATTCAAGAACTAGTGGTATTTCTGAAATCAATCTTGTATATGAAAATAAAAATCAAGATTGAAAATTATTGACCAATACATTAAAGGTAAACTTATTGTAGTGAAAGCAACAAATTGATACAAGGATAATTTTTTTTTTCCACTATGTAAGCATTCCACAAAATTTACCACCACATTTAATGCAATAAAATACCAATCCCTAAATAATTATTTAACCCCTTTATAACCCCTCTATAAAGTTCTTACGCTTCCCCATAGTTATCACTTTTCCCCATTATTCCATGAATCAAGAAGACATCTAGATTATGAACTTCTACCAACCTAGAAATTGTAAAACAAAAAAATCATTTTGAAAAATAGAAGGGATATGTCCTACTCTAAGGATATCTACTATTTTTTTTCTTTGTTGAATGCAATAATATACAATTGTAAAACAAAAAAATCAATTTGAAACCCTAGAAGGGATATGTCCTACTCTAAATATATCTACTACTTTTTTTTTCTTTGTTGAATGCAATAATATACAATTGTAAAACAAAAAAATCAATTTGAAACCCTAGAAGGGATATGTCCTACTCTAAGGATATCTACTACTTTTTCTTTCTTTGAAAAAGTAGTAGATATCCTTAGAGTAGAAAAAATCATTTTGAAACCCTAGAAGGGATATGTCCTACTCTAAGGATATCTACTACTTTTTCTTTCTTTCTAAGGATATCTACTACTTTTATTACTTTTCCCCATTATTCTATGAATCAAGAAGAGATCTAGATTATGAACTTCCACCAACCTAGCAACTGTAAAACAAAAAAATCATTTTGAAACGTAGAAGGGATATGTCCTACTAGAAAGATATCTACTACTTTTTTATTTTTTGTTGAATGCAATAATATACAATTGTAAAGCAAAAAAATCATTTTGAAACCTTAGAAGGGATATGTCCTACTCTAAGGATATCTACTACTTTTTCTTTCTTTGTTGACTAAAATAATGTACAAAAAATGATATACAAAAGATGGACTAGTATCCTTAATAGAATATAAATAAATAAAAACATTTTAAAACCCTAAAAGAGATATATCCTACTTTAAGGATATCTACTACTTTTTCTTTCTTTGTTGAATGCAATAATATACAAAGAATGGACTAGTGTCCTTAATAGAATATAAACCAAACTTTGGTATAACTTCCTTGGCCCCTCCATCCTTATTTACTTTCTTTGGCTTTATAGAATACCTACTAACTCATACGTGAGGAAACTAGAGGTGAATACCACCAGTGCCAAAAATATATTAACTCTCGAAATTCTGAATCCCCCTACCATCCTACGTTTTCTTGTATCCACATGAAAAGAGTCACTCCTATTAGGCCTCCCATGCATAAACTAAAGAAGTACCTATTAAGAAAAAATGGATATAAGCCTCCTCTCTTTTGGATCATTTTCATCAAATTGATCGGCCCGTGTGTTGATAAGGAAGCTCTGACCCTGCTTGTCCCTAGAGCTACGATGTACAAGCCCGCATAGAGCATGGCTTCCTATCCAAGTGTAGGATGCTTCCCGTTTCTAGTTAATTGTTGATTACGACAAGGTGAGGTCTTCAGAGCACGAAAATTCGCTTGCAAAGTAAAAATCACTAACCCTTGCAAAGCAATACAATGCTAGGTTATTCAGGTGCAAATATATGGACAAACAATTAATGGTGTGTTAATCTATTGAGAAATAATTAATGTAGTGTTAAATTTGTATTTGCAGTAGAGAACATTTTTGCATTCGATGTTCGATTATATAGATTAGTATGGGGGAAATTGTGACAAAGAGGTTGCTTTTTCCCTTAGAGTTTAGTATGGGGACATTGCAACATAAATATCACATTGTATAGATTAATATGGTGAGATTATAATGTCCCTAACATTTATCAAATCTTTTAGATATTTGGAGGGGGCCTTTCCCAAGCCTCTCTACGCTGAATCTATAATAATTTTGACAAAAGACAACGCTCTAGATTGAGTGTTCTCGCAAATAGTTATGCCGATGCGAAGGAGATGATTGTCCAAAACCTGGTAAGGAATGAATCTAACATAAAACCTAATGAATCTAACATAAAACCTCCAACCAGCCTTAACAAGTACAAAGTTCCCATATAATTTGTGATCATATTAGCAGACTCCGCAAAAAAATAGTGCGTCAAAGTACTGAAGTAGGTGACAATATTGTTAGCCATTGAAACAAATTCCATATTCTCCATTTCCTCTACTCATGCATATTCATAATTAACAATCAGAAATATAACCTAAGCTCTTCTAATGATATTCATATAAGCGACAATGCTGCATGAATGAATAAAAAAGTAAGGGTACCGAACACAAATGCACCTACCCTAAGTTTTCCATGCATGGATTGTTTAGCAGGCCTACCCCTCGAGTCCACGTATCTCTTTAAGCAGATTTCTGCATACTCTGCTTGTCCATCCAAACCACGTTCAACGAAAGGCACAGAAATAACTTACAAGAAAGAAAAGTAACTTATTACCATTTCGATAGCCGATGAAGGATGCATGATCTAAGGTGCTACTTGTTCTCCATGATCGAATATGTTCAGCTGGCTTGCTTTAGATTTGAAGGGGAGTAAAAAGGCGTTGATATTGATAGTGACCACCTTCCTTTTCGTCAGGATTTAACATCCAATATCAAGGATTTAGCATCCATTAACAAATGGAATGTCCACGAAAAATTATCTGTAACATTATCTGTAACATCCACTAACATATATGGATCCACATTGAAAAAAATTCTAGATCTCCAATAACATTATTTGGAACTTAGCGAGGTGGCTTAATCATAAAGGGAAATTGTTTTTTCTCAAGGAAAAGGGCAATTGTTTTTAAGCAAGGTTGCATTTGCAAGACAAAGAATTACACCAACAATTTGATGGCTCCATTTGCGAGACAAAGAGGCTTAACACTTAAAAAATTTGCTTCATGTCGACCCGGGGAACCCAAATTTGGAATCCCTGAATCTTTATCAAAACAACCTAGTCAACCAAATACCTCCACACTTGGGTTCGTTTAACAACCTCGTGGAGTTAAATGCAATGTATTGAAGACATTTTGTGGTTCTACTTCCTTGTCCATTTATATTTGCGTCTTTAAGAAATATTGTAGAGTGTTGAAGTTTGTAATTATTAGGAATGATACCACCCTGATTGTTGCTAGATTGAGATGCACTTCCATATTATGCTTCATTCAAGGTTGTTTATTTGATGAGACAACCCATTTTATGGGACTTCACACTCTCTAGTTTCTTTCAATTCTTGGCCTTTTTTCTCATAGTTTCGAACAACTCATACAAGATAATCATGATATTTGTGTCCCATGCTTAAGATTTAAGTTGTGCCATCAGTTCCTATTTGTCTTTTGATTTTTCGAAGTTAATCGAAAACAACCAATGGACCTATTATCGTTTGAACATTTTCTTCGGAGTTGCTTGCTTCTTGTTATTATTATACCATCGTGTAGACTATGCCATAATGCGAAACCAATCACTACTAATTTTCATATCATATAGTTTTCAATGTAGAATTTCTACTTATATGTGTGGCCAAGTATTTATGTGACTTAGTACTTTATTATGAATGAGATATTTGATTAATTTCCTCACTTCTTACCATGGCCAAGTTTACTTTATGCCAGCTATATAGTACATTATTATTTCAAAAGTTTTATTAAATATTTATTCTTGTATTACTTTATGCCAGCTATATAGTACATTATTATTTCAAAAGTTTTATTAAATATTTATTCTTGTATTTTTTTTTCAATTTGTTTATTTTTCTCATCATTCCAGTGTTTTTTTTTTTTTTCATCTTTCATTTAAATACAGGCTTGTCTCGAAAGTGCTTGTTGATGGTTTGGCTTTACAACAATTTAATTCTTCATTTCTAGGTTTCTTCAGCTTGTCTACAGAGAATAAAGCAACATATTGGTTGATTATAATACCCATCCACTGAAGAAAGCTACTTACAACTTTTCCCAATCATAGTCGCCCACAATCATATTACCCTCTCTAGCATGTTCACATCTCCTCGACACAAGGAGTTTGAAACACAAAATGAAGGAAAAACCCAACAAAGACACATAGAGTTTGAAACATCAAAGGAAGGACAAACCCAACAAAATTTGATGCAAAAACACCTTGTACGCTGGAACCTTACTAGCAAGGCAAGATTAATTGCTTTGCAGCTATTTCCCTTGTATATTATAGTAGTTAAATCCTTGGGTTATTTGAGTTGAAGTGAGCCCACATGGAGTTATAAAAAATACTTCGTTGCATGGAGTTATAAAAAATAGAGTTATAAAAAATACTTTGTTGCATGAACCAAGAAGAATTATGAGACACCATAGTATTACTTCATACATTTTTTTATACCTCCAATTAGAATATTCAATGGGCTCAAACTTAATGTTTTAGGCAATTCCAAAGTCCAATGCTTCGGTGGATTGAATACTAGATATTTTGGGCTTATATTTTAAAATTTATTTTCATATTATTGGGCTTAAAAGCTTCACCGTCACTTGTTCAAAGAGTTAAAAAAAAAAACTGAAAATTGGATATTTATATCTCCATCCTTAGCCACTAAAACCATAATTTGCACTAAATGTTTTGTTGTGGTCCATTAATTTTTGTTATTCTTATTTTTTTTTATCATAGGTTAGCTTTATGAAAGCTTATTAGAATCTAGAAATTGTGAAATTATATATATCTCTAGCCGACCCTATGAAAAATATTTCCTAGCAAGGGATTAATTTGCAATTATTTGTCATTATTCCTTCTATTGTTAAAATTGAAGGCTCTTTTGTAGCTCAAATCAATTTAGAAAAACCTATGACAATGATGAACCTTTTCTTAGATATAATAGTTTGTGAGAAATCCTTGGCCATACTTTTATAGTTGCTATATCTCAAGTTCTAAAAAATGTATTGTTACAATTGGGTATTTCCATGATAGTTCCTCAAAAGAGTGGATATTATGGATAGATTTGAAGGATATGTTTAGTATACTTAATGATGAAAATATTGTTCTTACCAAAATCAAAATATGTATCTTTGATGCACTATTCATGGATCTCTAGACCCACATGTACCTTCAATTTAGTGGAGATATTGAAAATCAAATAAAGCCAACCTATTTATGAAATATAAGCTTATAAATGGGTATAAATGGTTGTACCTTAGTCAAATATGCATATATAGTTAAAGTCATTACAACTGTGAGCTTATGAGGTCAAACATTAGTGCAATCTTTGAAGGTTTGTTGTCGCGTGAAAAATTCCCTTTGTCAACAACAAGGGTTACCCCCTGTTATCACATGATGTTGTCTAGAATCCTATGTGTTCGTTGTTAGTACCCAAGTCTGTAAATTTTGCCCCATTTCTCTTTCCCTATCGCATGTCAAGTCACAAAGTTTTTTCCCCTTTGACTGGTAACATCATTTTTTTTCACCCCTATTGTGTCTAGGTGCCCTTGTTTCCCTTAAATGTCTTATCCGGAAGGAGTCTCGACCCTGAGCCCCTTTGTTTTTCCCCAAGGGCGAACACTCGTCTCCTTTTATTGTAGTCACTGGTCTCCCTTTTTTCCCCAGCCAACAACAACTGTCCAGATCCTTGTTCACGCAGGCCGCAACCATGGACACAAAGTGAAACATTCAATGCAGCCCATCTGGGCTTAAAAGAAATAGGCAGTTTTAATCTTTCAGCGATGAAGATTCCAGGAGCAGTTCAGATCAGTGGCTCGCGGGCTTTTGGAATGTCAATATCGCATGAATTATAGCGCCAGAGAAAAGGTACGAAGTCGAGAGGCCCAGAGTGAGTGTGATATGTTTATCTTGAGGGGGACAGGTGGTAGCCGATTCAAGTGTTTGGGAAATAAGATTCGGGAGTTTCAAAGTGAGAAGTGCCTGAAGTGCCGAAGTGCCTGAAGTGCCCTAGGTCTAGAAGTTCCAGAGTGAAACAAGGGTATGATCTAAGTCGTTGATCGTCAGTTGAGGAGGACCGTTGATCTCCGTGTGTAAAGACAATTCGCAATTCGAAAATTGGGAGTTGTGAAGTGGGATGTGTCAAAGATTCCCAAAGGTAGGGACCTGCAAAACGACCCTAGCCATTGGTTGTAAGGTGGCTCATGGCAGTCGATCTGAGGGTTCGTGGAAATGACTTTCGATAGTTTTGAAGAGAGGCGAAGGAAAACTTTGCGAAGCATGAAGTGTGAAGTGGAGATGGACCGTCTAATCTAGAAGGACACATGGCGACAAATAAATAGTTTTGTAGTTTCGTGAATTGAAGCTTTTGCAGAAAGCGAGGCGGAAAATCCCCGAAAACGCATTTGAGGATAGATGCTTGGTCACAACCCATGTACATGTGGAAAAATGTTCCAAGAGGAAAGGTTGGTGCCCATCACATGGAGCCGACCAAGGTGGAGCTTCGAGGAAGTGATTGCAACCATCAGATGCAAATCATATCCAACTGTTGATCTGAGTAGCATGATTTCGTAAATTGGGCACCGAGAAGTTTGTGGTCTAGTGTTGTGAAAACCTCAAAAAAGAGAAGGAAAGGGTGCATATTTCACGAGATTGAACCAAACTTCGAGGGTACCCATTTTTGCTACATGGTGAGACCATCACAATTTCAAGGTGTCAAGTTGACTCAAAGAGCCTTTGACAATTCCTAGCAATTCCTTAGGCATCAGGCCCCGTCCTGATCCCAATGAAAGTAGTTAATAAAAATGGGGTGGGTGGTTGAAACATCATCTCACCCCATAAATGGAAAGCATGAAGGATTGGCCATGGAGGTAGTTCGTCAGCCCAAAGTTCCCCTGTGGACGGATTTTCCTGCAAACCCATACTAATCTGAGCTCGCATCTGACAGAATAATTCTTGCACAGTCTCACAGAGAAGACACAGATGGAAAGCCTTGAATGCAGTGTCCTGATCGCGTCCCTGGTGGTTGTAGACAGTTCTGAGTATAAGTAGGTAGTTTTGATATTTTACCAAGTTCTTCAATTGGTGGAGAAGAGCTCCCTATTTTGTAGTATTTTGTTACCAAAATTTTTCTCTGGTTATGTATCACATTTAATACTTTAACATTAATAGAAGTCAGCCTCTTTTCATCTCTCTGTAAAAACTATACTAAAACACTCGGGCATGGAGGATCCAATGGAGGTTGTGATGCTATTGTTATGTAGGTTTGATTAGAGTGGTATCATGACCAGTTTTAGTCATCTTCCTTGTTATCTTATTCCCTCTCACATTGAATGAATCGGGCATGGAGGATCTAGTCGAGTTGTCGTAGTTACATGATAATGTAGGTTTGATTATTATGTTGTTGTCACTGTGTTGTCTGGACATATTTTAGTGTCTGAAGCTTGAGTTCAAGAGTTCTCTTGAGTCTGAATATTTCTTCACCAAGTTTCTTGAAATCCTGATGCCCATAGAAGTCTTGTTCACCCCTCACACTAAGTCTTTCCTTTTCTCACGCTTAAACTCAAATCACTCACTGAAGTTAATGAGGCCCTCAATTCCCTATGCATTACTTGTCCAGTTATGTGCTGAAATCATTCCTGTATTAAATTTTCCCCATTTGACCTCCACTCACATAAATAAAACATCCACCAAACATTTTTGATGGGTATTGGGCTTATCCTACTGAAATATGAGGGTGAATCTCAATGCTAACATTCTTGGCATCATTTCCAAGGACTGGATTGAATACATTTCCCTGGCTAAGAATGACAAAGAAGTCTTGATTATGAAGGTGCATCAGATATCAGTACCATTGAAGATTGCAACTTGCACCTGACGACTCCATTGTTTCAATTATGGCTCTAAAAGTTAGACACATGAGGTCCAGTCCACAACTTCCTCTGGCAACTCCTCAGGCCAACCCAGAGAAAATTATCAGAAAAGGAAAGACCCCTCAAGAAGGGATTTAGACTGTTGTACCTGGTGATTCTGGTAATTTTCATAATACTTCTTTAAAAACTCCAGTAGCTTCTTCTAATTGTTATACTATCTACCGGGGTTCCCAAAAGTTTAAATTTTGGGAGTCTTCCTATTAATTTCTCCCCTCCTAGTCTCGGTTTGGAAGGAGAAAGCTTCGACACCCCTGCTTCCCCTAAAGTTGTACAGTGGTTTAGGCCCAAGACCTCAGAAGACTCTCCCAGTCTAGGCGTTTATACTCCTCCTCCTATTAATGTTGATGCATTTAAAGGAGGGGACACCTCTATTCCTTTGAACCCCATTTATTTCTTTCCCAACACTTAGCTGTTTCCTTTTTATCCAAAAAGCACAGTTCGAGTCTCACCTATTCAAAATCCATCTACTCCTGTTTCTCCTCCAGTTCACATCCAAATGGCAGCAGCTGATCCCCCTAGAAATATAATGGATGTTATAGTGGTTTCTAGATACGCCCCTCTTGTTTTTCCTCATCCTCTGAATGCTCTCCCAATTGGTGGCTACCTTAAGCAGTTGCCTGAGTTCACGGGTGAGGGAAACATAACTGAATAAGAGAACCTTGCAACGTTTTATAGTTATGTGGATAATTATGTCATTATAAATGAAGATGTATGGATAAGAATTTTTCTTCATAGCCTTGATGGGGAGGCTAGGAAATGGTTTAGGGCCTTGGCTCCTAGATCTATTGATGGGATTGAAGCCCTAGATGATGCATTCCTTAGACATTGGGAGGATAAAAAAAAATTCCTTTACTATATCATAGAGTTTGGATCAATAAAGAAAGAAGGGGAATCTGTTTCCGACTTCTCAAAAAGGTTTAATAAAATGTATAATAAAATTCCCACCGAAATTAAGCCTACAAAAACCTCTGCCAAAATTACTTATTCTAGTGCGTTTGACCCTAATTTCTTCCTCCTGTAAAGAGAAAGAAGAGCTACCTCCTTGGATCATATGCAGGATGTGTCCCTTGAAGTAGAGTCCAATATATTGGCAGTCGACAAGCTCGGGAATAAGGCTGATAGAGACAAAAGAAAAGGAAGATATGAAGCTTCAACTTTTGGTTCCTCTGCCGCCCACCCTCAAGTCAATGAATTGGCCAAGCTAGTAAAGTCACTTTTTGCTAAAGTGGAAAGATTGAAATTGGAAGGAAAGAGGAGCTATAGGAATCCCCCTAATGCTGAAAAATAGGGGTAACTTCAAAAGACCAAACAATGCCCCTCAGATCATCCAATGATATCAAAGAAGAAGGGACAGGGATGATCAGAAAATTCAAGCTCCTCTTCAAAAACCCCTTGTCATTGATGAAGGAGAGGAGGAACACGTTGACCCTGAAATCCATTGTCTTGAAGATACCTTCTCATTTCCTCATTTAACCCAATCTGCATATGAAGAGTCCCTCACGGACAACCAACTAAATTAGGTGAGTAATGGGGAAAAGACCAACAATAACCCAAATAGATATAGCCTGCGGTCAAAAAACAAAGAAGGGATGCCTTATATTTCAGATCATCCTAAAGGAGCAGAGGGGGCTACTAAAGAGGTGGTAGACATCAGTAAAGAGAAAGAGGCATGAAACCCCTCACCAGTGGTCAAATTCCCTATCCTAGAAGTGAAGGATATTTTGAAAACTCCTACCTATTTTAGCTTTGAGCATGAGATTCAAAAGATTAGGATCCCCGCACTTCTTTCAAAATTGGTCAAGCATGAGGACTTCAAAAGGTGCCTCTCCAAAATGTTGCATCCCAATCCTTTGTCTCATAACACAGACTCATTCAACCTCCAAGATGAGAAGCCTGTTTTCATACTGGGAACTTTGGTGGAAGATAAAGATGACTCCTCCCCTCCTTTCTACACTTCATTGAACATCCATGATAAGGTGATGCACAATTGTTTGATGGATTCAGGGACATCTCACAATCTTATGCCTAATATTGTCATGGAGGAGCTCGGGTTGGAGGTTACAAAGTCTTATCATGATCTGTATTCGTTTGATTACAGGAAAGTGAAGTGGCTTGGGGTTATCAATGTTAGAATATGAATGGATGTGCTCGTTCTACCATTGACAATATTGCTATTGTAACCCAACCATAGGCCGAAGCCACCCTCTGAGCACCTTAACCTTGACATAGAATCACTCTGGAATCAAACCCTAGGCTAGATAGCCAAACAAAGGGTAGCGCTCCTTTCCCCAAGGATAGCACACCAACAAGAGATGATCAGATAGTCCAAACCCTAACCAAGACATAATCCAAGGCAAACGTGATCTGGTAGCTGCAGTAGCTGCATGGAAACTCTCCTCCAAACCTACGCACAAAACTGGGCACTGCAGTGTGCACAAGTGTTGCTCGACAATTATGAGACTACCTACTAGAATGAAGATTGGCCTCTTGTATTTATAGTAATTCTGGATAACTACCCGGGACAACTTCTCATTCTGGGTATGTATCTATTCAATATATATTATTTCTTTTGGCCAACTTCTTCTCTTGGAGGCTAATAACCTAATACAAGTTATCTTCTTGAGCTGACATGTCTTCTATGGTTATTAGCCAACTCATTAAGGTTTCTTCTTGCTTCCTAGAGTATTCTATTCTCATTAGGTTTAGACGTGGAGTTAAATACCTCCTACAACTACCATAATATGAACACTCCCTCCTATCGAGGGAGGTATTACAGGGAATGGTCTTGATCACAAAACATATGATTCACCCGGTAGCATTAACATAGTTGTATAGACTATCTCATGACTAGATCATGAGCACCATCATCACCACCAATGTCATTAGTTGCATCATCTCTTGAAACCATACTCTATCTGAGTAATCAGACATGATGCCGACTCCACAGAGTGACACAAGAACCATTCTTCTAATCTAGAAGAATAAATGTTCTGAACCATTTTTTGTCTAGAAAATCTCTGTTCATTGATCATTCATCTGGCTAATAATTATTTTCAACACTGTTGATAGTCTTCAAGGCAATAATAAAAATATCATTCAATAGAGAACAACTGTGTCTATTCATAGTAGTACACAACTACAATCTAGTGGTATACTAGCACACCAAGTATCACATAGATACTTGATCAAACAGTGGAACACATCCACCATATTAGTATACATATACTGTTTAGAAACATATGGTCTTCATAACAATCATCTTATATCAACCTGCACAGAAACAATGTTATGATATAAAATGAATCATCTGGTCCATTCTTCCACTCACATCTATGAGATCTCGGAAGATTATCTGCCCTCAAAAAGGTAAGACATAAATGATGACCTATCTGGACTATTCTTCTCAAGCAATGAAGAATAACTGTTTTGATTTTTTGAGCCTGGACCATTACCCACCCTAGGCCATTCCTCCGACACTAAACAAAGTGTAACATGGAGAGAATGAGTCTGCCCTAAGGAATGTCTGTCCCTGATTCTTGAACCTGGACCATTCATCACCCTGGGCCATTCTTCCAGCACTAAACAAAGTGTATCCCAGAGAGAATGAATCCTCCCTAAGGAATGATTGTCTGGACAATTTCCCATAATAACCATAAGAGGAAATGACTGTCCTGCACCAACCTCCAAAACAGACCATTCCTCATGTTAACCACAATGAGAAATTTTTGTCCGGTGAGGCAGGCCAATCTTCTTGAGTAACCCTCAAGAAGAGAGACTGCCCTAGACCACTTCCCATGTTAACCACAATGGGAAGTCACTTTCTATGGTACATCAACAATCTGGACCATTTTATGAACTTGAAAATGTCTGTCTGTCAGAAATATCAATCCACTTTCCGAACTGGAAAGCATTTTCTCATCCTAGACCATTTTTCGACCTGAAAAATGGCTTTCCATCAATCAATAATACATCAGTGCTCCCTCCCAAAATGGGAGTCAACTCTTCCTTTTTCAATAAGGAAGTCGTCTCCATGAGATCCTGCTTGAGTACGCAAACTCTTTCATCTTGGACAAAATCTTTACCAAAAATGTCTTCTTATCTTCTCATCTGTGGAGATATGTATTGGAGAACCACTTTCTCCTCTCTGGACTTCATCACGAATAATGTAATTCTTGATTTCAAATGTACTTCGGTCTGGAACACTGGTTTTCTCTGAAGGCTTCATGTAGCTCTGATCAATAAGGTATATCATTGTTGGAAAAATAGAACATATCCTTGTGGCACTTCTTTTGTCATCATGAGATCTGATCTTCTGAGTAATCATCTTGATACAATATCTCTGTTATAGAAAATATTCACCTCGCTTTTGTTGTGTAATGGAGGTTCTCCACCAAGTTATCTTCTTCTATCTGCATACAAGGGTCTCTTTCTGGTATGCTTCAAAGTCTTGAGGTTGCTCTTCATATTCTCTTTGATCAATTTCTCTGGAGAACAGTCTTTCCATTCAGCTGATGTAGAACTCCAACCCATGGATATTGCCGATGATATAAAGACTCATGCAGAGGTATGTCTGATTTATTAGAACAAGTAATCATCATAATATTCTCCCTCCATCTGGAATAACCTCTAGTTGTGAATCTTGCAATGCTTGCATATATATACACTATTCTTCATCACAACTTTAAGTTCCTCTGCTTGATTTCTTTTATTGACTTCATATCAGGTTGGTGATCTTGTGATTCTTAATACAATGACTGGTTGTTCTAGCTTCTCTTTCTTTCTTGGAATCTTCATGTTCTTCTTGGTGTTATTCTTTAGCTCTTGGGTCCATGGAGTTTCTTATAGATTCCATGCCCTAAAGATTTCACTTCTTCCTTTCATTATAGGATCACGGATGTGGATGGACAACTAGGGATACTTAAAGGCTTCTCTTCGAAGAAGACTTCTTATGAGGTTGAACTGAACACATACTTCCTTTCATGGCTGCTACCATGGATATATACTTCATCATCTTCAATGGATCATAGGATTAGCTCCCTCCTAACCCTTGCTTCATGTATGAGTGCATTTTTTTTTTTGGAAATATATAATCGGCTCCCTCCATCTAGGAGAGTCCATGCTTTTTTTTGAATCCTTATTCCCTTATGTAAAGTGTTATAAGTCTTTCTCCAATTTCCTCTTGATTGTTGACTTTCTTTTGCTTCGTCTAAGTCTCTTCAGGATTGATTCTTGATTTTGACTTATCTTGTAACAACTTCCACATGATTTGTTTGATGTATTTCATCCTTTCGTGCGTATTATTTGGCTTGTATAATGATAACAATCCTTATCTTGTTGTTCTTCCATAAATATAGTTCTTCTTGGAACATATTATCTTCTAAGAGATAGATGTACAAGATATGCAAACAAGATATCTACAAGAACTAAGAAGAGTATTGTTACCTTTAGAAGAAGAAGTCTCTTTCATCCTACTTAGTCTTCTTTGTAGGTTCATTTTCTTCGGCAACTGATGCTTCATGTTTTTCCTTCGTTTTCTTTAGCTCGGGACAATGATTCTTGTAGTGACCATACTTTTGATAGTTGAAGCATTGTACTTCTGAAATATCTTTCTCTTGATTTGTCTTCCTCCTTGAACCACATTTCCTTTTGTTCCTGAAATTCTTGAATCTTGTTGTGAAGGCTTGATCATCATACTTCTCTTGGGGTTTCTCTTTTTCACTGATCCTGGATTCTTCTTGAGGACAACATGTCCAAAGTTATTAAAATGTAGGATACTCCTTCCTTGTTTTCATGTTTCTGGAAAATGCATCCCACGTCTTGGTAAGACCATTGAGTACTATGTTTACTAATTCCTTCTCTGAAATGATCTCTTCAATAAACTGTAGTTGATATCTTAACTGGGATATCCTCACAAAGTATGATGTTATTCTATCATCATCATTCATCTTCATGTCACAGAGCTCATTCTTTAGACTCATTATTTGTCCAATGTTTCTGACTGAGAAGAGGTTTGTTAGGGCATCGTACATCTTCTTTGATGAGTCGTTAATGAGTCAATATGGGAGATGTAGGGTATCAAGTGGTATTTTATAGAGTCCACTATGATACTCATGGCATTGATGTCACCGCCTTTGAACTTTTCCATAACTGCAACATTTTGCAGTTCCTTCTCTTTTCCTTCTTCAAACTTTGGTTCTACGATCTTTCCTTTCATGATATCCAACACTTTATTCTTGGCAAGGATGAGTTCAATCCTTGTATTCCATGCTATGATGTTAGAAACTCCATCCAACTTGTTTTCAGACTTCATAGAGTAAGTGATGGTTGCTTTGACTTAGTCAACCCTAGATCTGACCAAAAACTCAAACTTGATGTATTGTATTACTGAGAGTACCATGAAATGAGCTAGGCTAGGGTGCACTCATCTATCCGGAAATTAGGTCAATCCCTTCACTTAAGGTACCTCAATGAGAGGATTAGGGTTTCTACAACTACACCTGCTAGTAACCCTAGTGGTAGTGCTATGGTGACTGCTCCTACTAGAAACCCTAGCGACAATTATTCAACGAGCTTAATATCCTTACGGTTATGTTTCCTTCTAGCGATTAGACTGAATGAAAGAGGTGTGGGCCCATAAATTTTTAGAATATGAATGGATGTGCTCATTTTACCATTAACAATATCATTATTGTCACCCAAACATAGGCCAAAGCCACCCTCTGAGCACCTTAACATTGACAAAGAATCACGCTGGAAGAAAACCCTAGGCTAGATAGCCAAACAAAGGGTAGCGCTCCTTTCCCTAAGGATAGCACACCAACAAGAGTTGATCAGATAGTACAAACCCTAACCAATACATAGTCCAAGCCAAACGTGATCTGCCAGCTGCAGCAGCTGCAATGGCAGCTCTCCTCTGAGACTGCCTCCCAAGAGCTGCTCTGCAATTTTGAGACTAGCTCCCAGAATGAAGATTAGCCTCCTATATTTATAGTAATTCTGGCTAACTGCCTTGGCCGAATTCTCATTCTGGGTATCTTTCTGTTCAGTATATATTATTTCTTCTGGATGACTTCTTCTCTTGGAGGCTAATAACCTAATACAAGTTATCTTCTTGACTGACATGTCTTCTAGGGTTATTTTCCAACTCATTAGGGTTTCTTCTTTCTTCTCGGTGTATTCTATTCTCGTTAGGTTTACACGTGGAGGTAAATACCTCCTGCAACTACCATAATATCAACAATCAAAGACTTGGTCGTATCTTTGTTCTAACTGCCAATGCAAGGCGTACTTATGGATATTGTAATGGTCGATGTTCCCCCTAAGTTTGGGATGTTCATGTCTACATATTTGATAAAAAGACTGGGGGGAACCTTTCAGATGGACCTTTCATATGCCACCATTCCAGTGTTCAGAGTTGAACAAAGAAGGCTTTACAGGGAAGCACAATTCGTGTACATCGTCAGTGATGAGGAAAATCGGACTAACCACCCCACTTTTGTAGTAGATACTAATCTAGGGACCAATATGCTAGAACTCATTGATGGTCCTCAAGAACCTATGGAAATCAGAAAGCAACCTATCACTTCTTGTAAAGTTCCTCCTTCCAATGTCTCCCTTTGCAAAAAATATTTTGATGGAGCCTCTTCTAGGGAAGGCGTTGGTGTTGGAGTGGTCTTTATTTCCCCTACCCAAGAGGCTATATCTTTTTCCTGCAAGTTGGAATTTGAAACAACAAATAACGTGGCAGAATATGAGGCTCCTGTTTTGGGTCTAAGTGCTACCAAAGATATCAAGATTGAGGAACTAACAGTGTTTGGAGACATTGAGATGATTGTTCATCAAGTCATAGATATGTATCAGGATAAACACCCAAAGTTAAGGGCCTGTAGAAATGAACTATGGGATATGATAGGTAGTTTCTTCTTGGATTTTAATATTTCATTTGTTCCAAGAGAGGAGAACTCTCTGGCATATTCCTTGGAGGTCTCAACAAGTAATTTCAAGGTCCCTTTGCTCCCAAAACTCAAGTATGAGGTGTAGATAAAATACATACCCTCTATTCCTGACAATGTCAAACATTGGAATTTTTTTTAGGATGATATCGAGATAAAAAAGTTCCTTGAAAATGTGGATGAATTTTCTGATATGTATATTGATTAGGATCAGGATTCTGAAGAAATCCCTCATGTTGATGTTTTTATGAATAAGATTGCTAACCATTGTATTGTTCAGTTGCCTAACAACCATATTCGAAAGGGACTTTTCCCTTTGGAGAGATTTTTTGACAAAAATGATGTTGTTGTAAAGGTTGAAGGATCAATTGAAGAGGCTGATGTGACTGAATGAAATCTAGGAATAGAGGAGGATCCCAAATGGGTCAAATTATATGAAAACTTATCCAAGGAGAAAAGGGATGAGTATGTTAGACTTTTGTAGGAGTTCATTGATGTGTTTTCTTAGACATACAAATATTTGAGAACATATGACACACACATTATTTAACAAAAAATCCCTTTGAAACAAGACACTAAACCTTTCAATCAAAATCTCAGACAAATAAACCCCATGTTGCTGCCGATTATGGAAAAGGAAGTAAAAAATAAACTAGATGCATAGATCATCATCCCCTTAAGATTTTCAGAGTGGATGGATAATTTGGTGCCTGTTAGAAAGAAGAATGGGGAAATCCGATTGTGTGTTGATTTCCTAAATTTGAACAGAAGCTCCAAGAAAGATAATTACCCCTTGCTGAAAATGGAGCACATGTTGTAGAGAGTGACTAGTTCGTCCAGGATGTTTATGGTCGATGGTTTCTTCAGTTACAATCAGATCTCTATCTGGCCTGAAGATAGAGAAAATACAACTTTCATAACTCCTGGGGGCACATTCATGTATGCTAAAATTCCCTTCGGATTGATGAATGCAGGAGAGAACTTCCAGCAAGCTATTGACATTGCCTTCATTGGAGAAAATGATAAATTTGTAGTCATCTATCTGGATGACGTTACAATATTCTCCAGGTCTGATAAAGAGCATTGTTATCATCTAATAAAGGTTTTCCTGAAGTGCAGAAGGTTTGGTTTCTCCCTCAATCCCAGGAAATATTTATTTTCCATGCAAGAGGGAAAATTGTTGGCGCATATTGTGTCAGCTGAAGGGTTGAAGAATGATCTGAGTAGAGTGGAGGCCATACAGTCCTTATCTTTTCCCAGATCTAGGAAAGAGGTTCAGTCTTTCTTGGGTAAAATAAATTTTCTGAGAAGGTTCATTTCTAATTTTTTCGAGTTGGTTAAATACATTACAACCATGCTCAGGAAGGGGAATGAACTGAAATGGACTACTGAATCCATAGATTCTTTCAACCAAATCAAGAGGGCGTTGACTAAAGTGCCTATGCTCATCATCCCAGACTATTCCAAGGAATTTATGATATTTTCTTTCACTTCATCTTAAACACCGACAGTTGTTTTGTTACAAATAAATGTAGAGGGGTTGGAGCAGCCTATTTCCTTTTTCAACAGAGCACTACGAAATGCAAAAGTGATATATGATATCATGGAGAAGCAAGCATATGCTTTGGTGAAGGCCCTCAAAACTTTCACGGTCTATGCTCTGCACTAAAAAATTATTTCATATGTCCACTCGACTTCAGTAAAGGAGATATTGATCCAACCTGATATAGATGGGAGGAGGAGCAAGTGGATTGCCAATATTTTGGAGTTTGACCTAGAAATCAAACCCACCAAATTGGTGAAAGGCCAGGGTTTAGATAGGTTACTGGCTGAGTCTAATTGCAAGGAATTAGGGGTTAATTTCATGAATATAAACCCAGAAAGTCAGAAAACTGAGATTGTTGGTGAATATCGTCATGTCAGCCCCAACTTAGCAGAATGCACCTCGTATAAATATATCATGTACTTCCTGCAAAATTTCAGGCCTCCTAATGGTTTGGACAAAAACAAGGTGAGATATTTGAAACTCAAAGCAATCAAGTATTGTATATTGATCATATTTTTTACTGGAAGGATCCTTTGGGAGTTCTATTAAGGTGTCTAGACCCATAAGAAGCCCAAAAGGCTATGACTTATTTTCATGATAGCTCATGTGGGGGCATCATTTTTGGAGGACTACAACTTACAAGATCCTCAGAGCTAGGTATTTCTAGCCCAACCTTTTCAATGATGTTTGCGCAAATATCAGTGCCCATGCCAAGTGTCAAACGTTTGCTGGAAAGAAGCAACTCAAATCATTGCCTTTGAATCATGTAATGGTTTCTGGAGCTTTTCAACAGTGGGGTCTTGACTTCATTGGAGAAATCCACATAGCCTCAAGTTGCCAACACAAGTGGATTTTGACTTCCACTGATTATTTTACCAAATGGGTAAAAGCCATCCCCACAAGGAGTGCCTCCCACAAAGTAATCATAAATTTCCTTGAAGACATCATGTCCATATTTTTTTGTCCAAATAGGATCGTTACAAACAATGTTTCCTCTTTCAGGGTTGAGGCATTAATTAATTTATGTGAGCAGTATGGGATCACACTAGTCTACTCTACTCCCTACTACCCTCAGGGAAATGGTTTAGTAGAGTCTTCTAACAAGAGCTTCATAAATATCATCAAGAAGATTTTAGAAGATAACAAGAAAGCATGGGATTCAAAGCTGAAGTTTGCATTATGGGATGACAGAGTTACCACAAAAACATCACTGGGCATTTCCCCTTTCCAACTGGTGTATGGTGTCGAGGAAATATTTCTTGCTCAACATTCTTTGCCAGTGGAAAATTTTCTCCAGGAATACCAAGGAGGACCTGATGACATGGTTAGGAGGATACTACAGCTGGTAGAAGTGCAACAAACTAGGGATCAGTTGCTTCATAAAGCATAAGACCATCAACAAAAAATAAAATGATCTTTTGACAAGAGCGCAAGCAAATTAAATTTCCAGCTGGGGAATTTGGTGCTCAAGTGGGATGACCCTACACAAGACAAAGGAAAACATGGAAAATTTGAAGCCTTGTGAATTGGTCCATTCAAAATTTCTAAGGCATTTCCGAACAACACTTATAAATTTAAGAACTTGGAGAATTCTGAGGTTTCGGGTGGCCCTATCAATGGGCATTTTCTGAAGAAATATTTTGTTTAATCCATGATTGGCTTCCCACCATTGTAAATATTGTTTTTCTTTTGTTTTAGTTTTTTTCTATGTATATGAGACTCCATAACCCAAAGCTAAGGTAATGGAGCTGCGCATTCTTGGCAGCTCACAGGGAGCATTCCATCCCCTGTGAAACCAATGCTATCACATGATTTTGTCTGGAGTCCTATGTGCTCATTGTTAGTACCTAAGTATGTAATTTTTTCCCCATATCTCTTTCCCTATCGCATGTCAAGTCTCAAACTTTTTCCCCTTCAAATGGTAAGATCATTTTTGTTCACCTATATTGTGTTTAAGTGCCCTGGTTTCCCTTAAACGTCTTATCCGAAAGGACTCTTGGCCCTGAGCCCCTCTATTTTCCCCAAGGGTGAACACTCGTCTCCTTTTGTTGATGTCACTGGTCCCCCTGTTTTCCCCATCCCAAAACAAATCTTTAGATGCTTGTTCACGCAGGCCGCAACAATGGACAAAAAGTGCAACATTCAAAGAAGCCCATTCAGGCTTAAAAGTAACATGCAATTTTAATATTTCAGCGATGGATATTCCAAGATCAGTTCAGATCAGTGGCTCGTGAGCTTTCAAAATGTCAAAATCACATGAAGTATAGCACTAGATAAAAAAGTCTGAAGTCTTGAGACCCGAAGAGAGTGTGATTCATTGATCGCGAGGGGGACATGTGGCAGCTGATTCAAGTATTTGTGAAATAAGATTGGAGAATTTCGAAGCAAGAAGTGCCCAAAGTGTCGAAGTGCCTGAAGTTCCTGAGGTCCCGAAGTTCCAAAGTGGAACAAGTATATGATCTAAGTTGTTGATTGTCAGTTGAGGAGGACTGTTGATCTCTGTGTGTAAAGACAATTCACGATTCAGAAATTAGGAGTTGTGAAGTGGGGTGTGTCAAACATTCTCAAAGGCAGGGATCCACAAAAAGATCTCATCCGTTGGTTGTAAGGTGGGATGTGGCAGCCAATCTGAGGATTCGCGGAAATGAATATTGAGACTTTTGAAGTGAGGAAAAGGACAAATTCATGAAGCGTGAAGTGCAATATGGAGGTGGATCGTCTGATCCATAAGGACATGTGGTGAAAGATCAAAATATTCGCAGTTTCACAAATCAGAGGTTTTGCAGGAAGAGAGGCAGAAAATCCTCGAAAGGAAAAATCCCGAAGCGCCTTTGAGGATAGAGACCTCATCACAGCCCATGGTCATGTGGAAAGTGGTTCCAGGAGGAAAGGTTGATGCCCGTCGCATGAAGTCGATCGAGTTGGAGCTTGAGGAAGCGATCACAACCGTTGGATGCAAAGAAGATCCAACTTTTGATCTGAGTACAACAATTTCGTAAATCAAGCACCGGGAAGTCTGTGGTCTAGTGTTATGAAAATCTCAAAATAGCGAAGGAAACAGTCCAGATTTCACAAGATTGCACCAAAGGTCAAGGGTACCCATGTTTGCTATATGGTGATACCATAGCGGTTTCAAGGTGTCGAGTTGACTCAAATATCCTTTGACAACTCCTATCAATTCCTTAGGCATTAGGCCCCATCGTGATCCCGATGAAAGTAGTCAATAAAAATGGGGGTGGTGGTTGAAACCTCATCTCACCCCATAAATGGAAAGCATGAAGGATTCGTTGTGGAGGTATGTTGTCAGCCCAAATTTCCCTTGTGGATAGATTTTCCTACAAACCCATACTGATCTGAGCTCGCTTCTGACAGAAGAATTCTTGCAGAGTCTCACAGAGAAGACGTAGACAAAAATCCTTGAATGCAATGGCCTAATCGCGCCCCTGGTGGTTGTAGATAGTTCTGAGTATAAGTAGGTAGCTTTGATATTTTACCAAGGTCATCAATTGGTGGAGCAGAGCTCCCTATTTTGTAATACTTTTATACCAGAACTGTTCTCTGGTTATGTATCACATTTCAGACTTTCTCATTAATAGAATTCAACCTGTTTTCATCTCTATGTAAGAACTGTGCTAAAACATTCGGGCATGGAGGATCCAGTCGAGGGTTGTGATGCTATTGTAATGTAGGTTTGATTACAGTGGTATCATGAGAAGTTTTAGTCATCTTCCTTGTTATTTTATTCCCTCTCACATTGAATGACTCAGGCATGGAGGATCGAGTCAAGTTGTCATAGTTGCAGGATAATGTAGGTTTGATTATTATGCTGTTGTGACTGTGTTGTATGGACATATTTCAGTGTCTGAATCTTGAGTTCAAGAGTGTTATTGAGTCTGAGTTTTTCTTCACCCA
This sequence comes from Picea glauca, assembly GCA_000966675.3. Classification (NCBI taxonomy): domain Eukaryota; kingdom Viridiplantae; phylum Streptophyta; class Pinopsida; order Pinales; family Pinaceae; genus Picea; species Picea glauca. Next base: position 686,988 of record JZKD02S0320507.1, read on the forward strand.
GTTGCTTGAAAGCCTAATTCCCATAGCAGTCTTGTTCACTCCTCTCACTAAGTCTTCCCTCTGCTCACACTTAAAATCAAATCACTAACTTAAGTTAATGAGGCCCTCACTTCCTGGTGCATTACTTGTCTATTTCTGTGTTGAAATCATTCCTGTATTGAGTTTTCCCCATTTTACCTCCACTCACATAAATCAAACATCCACCAAACATTTCTTATGGGTACTAGGCGTATCCTCCCACAATCCAAGGGTGACTCTCAGTTCTTACACCCCCAATAAGAAGTCCCAATTGGACTTGTCACCATTTAGAATATGGAACCCATCTAGATTTTGGCCCCACAACCATTTATTGTTTTAGTTTTACCAATAGCATCTCAGTCCCCCGATAAAGGTTTCGTAAGCTAAAGAATGAAATGCAACTAATCTAAGATGCATGTGTTTGAATGAAACAAAGGTAAGCAAAAAGTAAGCATATAACCAACCATGCTCCTACAAAGGGCCCAAGAAATAGTTCACAAGGAGAAAAGAAAATAACATGAATAAACAATTGTAAACACAGAGTAGTCTATTATTTAAACAATAATTTATGGTACTATGGCCACAAATTTAGACAAACATTCTCTGAAGAACATAAATAATAATGCAACCGTCATACATAACAATAGTCTACACTATGAAGTACATTCTTACACAACTCGAGTGCTTAGAAAAATGCAAATGAATAATCCACAATACATCCAACACGAGCATTATAGTTCCTTAAGAAATTTCTTAGCCAAACCAACATATCCTCGTTAAAAGTTTATGTACATGAAAACATCAAGGATGACTTCTCAGTTTTAGTCAACACTATATTCCCAAAATAGTTCAAAAAATATACAATGCTTGAAGAGCCAAAAGTACCTTTACTTGGATATAATCCTTATATTTATTGAAGTCCAATATGACTCTTGGCCTTATGTATTCCCCCATTACCTTTCATTTACAAAATTTTGTCCTTATCCTCTTCATAGTGATGAGAGAACAAGGACAACATACATGTTTTTGATTTAATGTGTAATATGCAATTACAATTCAAATTTTGTCTTCTAGTGCTAGTGGACCATCATAGATACTTGCCATAATGTACTTCAACCACCCTAGAGACTAGTCTGGCCATGGGGACACGATTTATCCTCAAATTTCAATAGTTGAGAATCGTGGGTTTTATACTTTCTCTTTATCCTTTTGAGTTTGATTCCATTTTTCTGCTCCTCTACTGTGGAGAAAACTCTTGTTGTTATTGTTGTTATATCATCCTTGTAGGTGGCTTGTAGTTGCAAGGGTACTTCTACATACTAGTATAATTGTCTAGATGTGTAGTATTGTTTCCTTCATGATTTGCTTCCCTCATACACTTACATATCCAAGTTGTTGTGTATGGAATTCCTTTCGACGTTGGTACCTTGGAACCATTCAATATGCAATAGATGAGTGACCTCAAAGTAGCCTAGAAATAAACTATTAAAACCAAGAATTCAAATCCATAGAATTCAAAAATTAATTAATTTAAATTTCATTTATGCTTCACTGAATTCAGTTACTTGTTCCTCTGCTCAAGATTGAGTTGTTGTGTTCCTCGAGGTTGTTAACAATTTGCCATATATTAATCGTAAAAAATGTAAAAAATATGTGAGGAATTTCTCAAATCCCATAGTTCATAAGTTGTAGATCTCAGAAAGACGTTTCCAATCGTATAAGGAGCACGTGAAACGGGCACAGGAGTCAAATGTTATGGACAAAACATGGACAAGATTTTGGTAGGGTCTCGTCTTAATAAGTTTGCTCGAAATCCTCCTCTGTGTATTGAAGAGTTAGTGGAAACTCCTCAAGTAAGAACCAGAGCTCATCAATAGAGCTCTTTCATGTGGCATCATAACTAATATTCACAATGACTCCAAGTAAGTTTGACAAGGTTCCCAATAACTAGTTGCACATCCTCAATGACCACTTCTTCTACTTTCAAAGACTCCAAAAAAACATTGTTTTGTTTCTATGTTTTCCCTACTTGCATGACCATACCCTTAGAAAGAACAATGACGTGTATATGCCCAACTTTTTACTTTGGTAGTTGCATAACTATACCCTTTGAAAGAGCAATGAATGGCATGTGTATATGCCCAACTGTTTACTTTGCTAGAAAAATGTATGTGGGTCTAAACTTGGGCCAAAACTAGAGTTGCTCCCAAAACCACTTTTACTTGAAATATTTATACCACCAACCCAATATCAAGTCTAGCTGACCCTATTCTTCCTCTTTCAGACTTATTCTTTTCAGTCTTGATCTTAATGCTCTCTCTTGTTTTCTATTTCATAACATTTGTTGTCTCGTATAACTTGCTTTGTATTATTAGTTTGTGAAGTCGCTCTTCGTGACTCTCCATCTCACAGTATTGATAAATTGTGAAGCAGGAAATGCAGAGAGAAAAGAATAGAATAGAATATTCAAATGTATGAAGAACAGATTACAATGTAATGGGATATGGCTAAGCTAAATATGCTCAAGCAAGACAAAAATAGAAAGTACAACTGTCCAGTATAGTTGGCAGTGTACAATCAGACTGTTGAGGTTACATTATATTTAACACTCCCTCTTAAACTCAACAGTTACAATCATCATCACTGACTATGCCTAAGTGATGTCTCTGGAAATCAAAAACTGGCTTTCCTAGTGGCTTTGTAAAGATATCAACAAGATGATCTCTAGAACCACAAAATTGTAGTGCAATATCACCATTATTGACTAGCTCGCGTATGAAATGAAACCGAGTGTCAATGTGTTTACTTTTCTTGTGAAACACATGATTCTTAGATAATGCAATTGTTGATGTATTGTCACAGAAAATAGGAGTTGGATCATTTTCTGTTTGTGACATGTATGTCAATAATCTTCTCAGCCATACAGCTTGACATGAAGCTGAGGTAGCATCTACATACTCTGCCTCTGCAGAAGATATCGATACAATTGGTTGCTTCTTCGATGCCCATGAAATCAGGTTCGTGCCCAGTTGAAAAACGTATCCTGATGTGCTTTTCCTATAATCTAGGCTTCCTGCAAAGTCACTATCTGTGTAACTAGAGAGTTGATTACTATCAGATTTAGTGTACCATAAACCGAAATTTATTGTTCATGCTACATATCTCAAAATTCGTTTTGTCATTTTCCAATGCGAATATTTTGGTGATTCCATGAATCTGGAAACAAGGTTAGCTACATACATGATGTCGAGCCTAATTGCTGTAAGATACAACAAACTGCCTACTAAACTTTTGTATAAAGTAGAATCCACTGTGGGACCTTCATCATTCTTGCTTAATTTTGTACCTAAAGGTATGGGGGTTTCTGCTGTATTGCATCCTTCCATACGAAACCTTTTGAGGATGTCTACTGCATACTTTTGTTGACAGACAAAAATGCCTTTGGCTGATTGATGAACCTCAATGCCGTAAAAAATATTTCATTATGCCAAGATCTGTCATCTCAAACTCAGATTGCATGGCATGTTTGAAATCTGTTAGCTCTAGATTTCCTGTGTATATCATGTCATCAACATATAAACATACAATTAGTATTTTACCGTGCTGATATGTTTTGGTATAAAGTGTTGGTTCATTTTGACTTCTGTTGAAGCCACTTTTGATCAGGTAAGTGTCAATTTTGTTGTACCAAGCTCTTGGAGCTTGCTTTAATCCATACAAGGCTTTCTTCAACCAATACACTTTGGCTGGGTGCTCTTGGACTTCAAATCCAGGTGGTTGATCGACATAAACTTCTTCTTCTAAAAAACCATTTAGGAATGCTGACTTGACATCCATTTGGTGAACTTGCCATTTGTGTTGTGCTGCTATGGCCAATAGAGTTCTGACAGTGTCTAACCTTTCTACTGAGGAAAAAGTTTCACCATAATCAGTACCTGGTTTTTGTGAGAATCCTTTGGCAACAAGACTTCTCGGGATTTCGCGTATCGGAGTTTTGGAGTGCAAATAACCTTTGCTCGTCCAACTCCCGATTCCTGATTTTGCGATGTGAAGAGGATCGACGGCTCATGATCTTTCGTATCCAATGGTCCAGATGATGTAGGGAATTCGTGACTTTACAAGTCAAAAATTCTCCTTGGCGCTTCAAATGACTAAACGTCGTGCACCTTCTTGCTGATCTAACGACTGTCGGGCCTTTGGGCAAGATCTGACGGCTGAAATGCTTTCGCCTTTTCCACGCTCTCATCGTCCCTTTTGAACTGGTTTCCCGCCTTGGTTCTGTTCATAGGATGACTCTTATGGCCAACAATGGCTATTCCTTGCGTGTTTGATGCGATCTTTCTCAAATTTGATGGAATTTTCTCCTGCGGAAGAAAAAATTTGTGAATCTTTCAAAGATTGAAAGAATTTCATGAATTCTTTGTTTACTGCTTCAATCTTTAACAGATGTGAGAGAAATTTTACTTTGGGGGGTCATCTCTACAAGATACCATAGGTATTTATGACTATTGTTCCACCTAAAAACTGTCGCAAGGTAGTATCTCATACTGCAAAATTCATCTTCTTCACAATCTGCTCAGAAGGAGAACAAAAGGACACTGCAACCACTACAGCCTTGCCCCAAGCACCTTCTATCCAACATAATCATGTCGATAAGGTTGCAGAAAAGAACAAATATTCCTTTTGCACACCTTCCTCTCATGTATCTCTACTGGTTGAACAACCTCAACCTAAACAGGATCATGATAGACTTCCACAAACTGAGCAGCGTGACGTCTTCAGCAAGACAAGCAGCTTACCAAGATGTCGATTCAACAAATGCTTTTTCTTCTCCCCCGAGAACTCAACGCAATGGAAACCATTGATTCCTAATGAGGGAGGATTGATCTAGATGGATATTGGTGGCCACCCACCTTTTCCAACTAGCTCAAAATAACTTTCTGGCAATTTTGGCAATTTACTATTTTTAGCAGGTTTTAACTTCTGGGGCCATTTTGAGGGCCCAAATGAAGGGTTTTCAATATAGAGGTTTTAAATGATAGATGAAGGAATTATTGAACCCCCAAAATGAATCTCCTCGACGATACCTTCAAAATGAGCTATCATACCTCTAAAACGAAGATCGCATGCAAAAGTTACGACCCCAGGAAGTTGATGTACTAACTTACTGAAACGGGGCCCACATGACTTTTGGCGCTTCATCTCCTAGGGTTAGGTTTTTGGATGTCTAGGACTTTTTTCATTCCCATTTATTGTAAAAAGGCCTTCAAATCCTCATTGTAATCATCTTCTATCAAATGTGAGTAGCTGTCACATCTCTTCTCAGAGATAAACTGCCACCATTCTAGCGAATCTTTCACTCTGTATTTTTACAGTCTCTGTACATTTCTTCCATTAATAGAAATTGTGTATTACTGTATATCTGTGTTTATGGTTGCATTTCTGATAAATTTCTGTTATATTATTGAATTCCTGGGATATCTCATTGCATTTATTTCTTATATCTCTGCTCTCATTTCGTGCCGAAAATAATCTGGATGAGTGGTATCAGAACAGGATGCTCTTGATTGTCTTTCAGTGCATGTCCCCGATGAGGTCCGAGTATAGCAAGTTGGATCTCGAGCTTGTCTCTCTTGATTAAAATCACTCTCGCACACCCAAGAAACCCTCAATGGTGGAAGAAATGAAAAAAGACGGAGCAGACGATCCTATCAATTTGTTTCTTGAGCAAGTTCTCACGTGACAGAGGGACGAAATGATGGAGAATTTTTCCCACATCCTTCAACACCTACCGATAGCATCAGGCGCATATTCATCAAGCGGCCACTTTGGAGGCACCTGGCCTTTCAAGGTACAAGTTAACTTTTATATTCTTGTATTATAAGGACAGATAGATGCCGAATCCCTAGAAAAATGGTTAACTCTACAAGAAGGTTATTTCTTTGTTCACAATTTTTTCGGCAAAGAAAAGATCACCTTCGCGCTCCTTAAAGCTCTCCCTGATGTCAAACGTTGGTGGGAAACTTGTTGGGAGAAAAGTTCCATAGACGAGTCTGGAATATATGGGGCCGATCCCACATGGTATTTTTTTGTGGATGCGGTAAAGGAACAGTATTACCCTATTGGCAACTACGAGGACCAATACATGAGATGGACCACACTACAACAAGAGAGGGGCCAAGCAGTTCTAGAGTTAGCCAATAACTTCCATACCTTGTGAACCAGGATGGGTATCAAAGACACTAAGTGACATTTGGTTCTGAAATACCGTGGGGCTCTACATAGATACATCCAGACTGAAATGTATTTTCTAGACATCTCATCACTCGGTGCTGCTTATCGATATGTTGTTAAAATTGAGAAGAAATTTAAGCACCAAAACAAACGGGAGTTCGAGTCTACAAATCCAAAACAACCAAACTATCACAAAGACGACCCTAACAAACAGTTTCTCGAAAACCAGTCCAGGACACAGGAAACGAAGGGTCACGGGAAGACAAAGAAGGACACTGAAAAATGGTGTGAGTTCCATAAAAGCTCTTGGCACACCACCGCTGAATGTCGCTCAAAACAGTCATTATTGGCCAAGATCAAAGACAAAGAGCCGAACCTTGATTCAGAATCTGATTATGAAAATAATGGTAAAGGATAGATCATTGATGCAGACCCCACTACTATTTTCGCTACTGCAACAATTCAACCAGAAGAACCAACAGATCTTGAAGAGGGGGAGTGCCTTTTTCATTCATAGATGTGGGTTAAGGGGACCCCACTGCATTTTATTGTTGATAGAAGAAGCCAAAAGAACCTCATCTCAACAGAGGTCATCAAACATTTGGGATTGTCGACAACACCACACTCGCAGCCATACAACATTGGGTGGCTTCGCCAAGGACGTGATATCCATATCATCCAACAATGTTGATTATCATACGACATCCATCTCTTCAAGGATGAGGTATTATGTGATGCTGCCACACTGGATGTCTGTGATGTGCTCTTGGGCCAACCATATATGTGGAGACAACATGATGTTTATGAGTCTTGGCCCTATAGTGTCATTGTAAATTTGGGGGGTCATCTCTACAGAATACCAGAGGTAGTTTCGACTACTGTTGCACCTAAAAAGTGTCGCAAGGTAGTATCTCATACTACAAAATTCAGTTTCTTCACAATCTGTTAAAAAGAAGAAGAAAAGGACACTGCAACTAGTACAACCTTGCCCCAAGCACCTTCTATCCAACAAAAGTAGGTCGACAAGGTTGTAACAAAGTACAAAGATTCCTTCTGCACATCGTCCTCTCATGTATATCGACTTGTTGAACAACCTCAACCTCCATAGGTGCATGATAGACTTCCACAAACTGAGCAGCGTGACGTCTCTAGCAAGACAAGCAACTCACCAAGATGAAGATTCAACAAACACTTTTCCTTCTCCCCTAAGAAATCAACGCAATAGAGAACATTGCTTCCTAAGGAGGGAGGATTGATCCAGGTGGATATCGGTGGCCACCCACCTTTTCCAACTGGCTCAAAATAACTTTCTTGCAATTTTGGCAATTTACTATTTTTGGTAGGTTTTAACTTCTGGGCAATTTTGAGGGCCTAAATGAAGGTTTTTTTGTGATCAAGGTTCTTAGTGATAGATGAAAGAATTATTGAGCCCTCAAAATTAATCTCCTCGACGATACCTTTCCAACGAGCTATCATACGCCTAAAACAGATATTGTATGCAAAAGTTACGACTCTGAGAAGTTGATGTAGTAACTTACCCAAACGGGGCCCACATGCCTTTTGGCGCTTCATCTCCTAGGGTTAGGTTTTTGGATGTATAGGACTTTTGGAATTCCCGTTTATTATAAAAAGGCCTTCAGAGCCTCATTGTAATCATCTTCTTGTGAATGCGAGTAGTCGTCACATCTCTTCTCAGAGATAAGCTGCCACCATTCTAGCGAGTCTTTCACTCTGTATTTTTATAGTCTATGTACATTTCTTCCATTAATAGAAATCGTGTATTAATGTATATCTATGTTTATGGTTGCATCTATGATAAATTTATGTTATATTATTGAATATCTACGATATCTCTGTGCATTTATTTCTTATATCTGCACTCTCATTTTCTGCCGAAAATAATCTGGATCAGTGGTATCAGAGGAGGTTGCTCTTGATAGTTTTTCAGTGCATGTCCTCGACGAGGTCTGAGTATAGCAAGTTGGGTTTCGAGATTGTCTCTCTTGAAGTTAATAGCTCTGGCACACCCCAAAAACCCTCAATGGCGGAAAAAATGAAAAACGACGGAGCAGACGATCCTATCAATCTATTGCTTGAGCAAGTTCTCACGCGATATAGGGACGAAATGATGGAGAATTTTTCCCACATACTTCAATGCCTGTCGATAGCATCAGGTGCATCTTCATCAAGTGGCCACTTTGGAGGCATCTTTCCTTTCAAGGTACAAGTTAACTTTGATATTGCTATATTTGAAGGATAGATAGATGTAGAAGCCCTAGAAAAATGGTTAACTCTGCTAGAAGGTTATTTCTCTGTTCACAATTTTTTCGAAAAAGAAAAGATCACCTTCACACTCCTTAAAGATCTCCCTCATGTCAAACATTGGTGGGAAACTTACTGGGATCAAAGTTCCACGAAGGTGTCTGGAATATATGGGGTCGATCCCACTTGGTATTTCTTTGTGGATGTGGTAAAGGAACACTATTACCTTCTTGGCAACTATGAGGACCGGTATATGAGATGGACCAAACTGCGGAAAGAGAGGGGCCAAGTAGTTCAGGAGTTCACCAATACCTTCCATACCTTTCACACCAATATGGGTATCAATGACTCGAAGCCACATTTGGTTCTGAAATACCATGGGGCTCTACACAGATACATGCAGACTGAAATGGATTTGCTGCACATCTCATCACTCGGTGTTTCTTATCGATATGCTATTAAAATTGAGTAGAAATTTAAACACCAAAATAAATGGGAGTTCAGGCCTGCATATCCACAAAAACCAAAGTATGACAAAGACGAACCTAACAAACAGGTTCCCAAAAACCAGTCCAAGACACAGGAAAAGAAGGGTCACGGGAAGACAAAGAAGGACACTGGAAAATGGTGCGAGTTCCAAAAAATCCCCTTGCACAACAACAATGAATGTCACTCAAAACAGTCAATAATGGATGATATCAAAGACAAAGAGCCGAACCTTGATTCCGAATCTGATTCTGAAAATAATGGTAAAGGACAGATCATTGATGTGGACCCCATTGCTATTGTCGCTACTGTAGTAATTCAACCAAAAGAACCAAAGAAGTCCTGAAGAGGGGGAGTGCCTTTTTCATTCATAGATGTGGGTGAAGGGGACCTCGCTACATTTTATTGTTGATAGTGGAAGCCAGAAGAACCTCATCTCAGCAGAGGTCATCAAACAGTTGGGATTGTCGACAACACCACACCTGTAGCAATACAACATTGGGTGGCTTCGCCAAGGACGAGATCTCCATGTCATCCAAAAATTTTGATTATCATCGACATCCAACCCTTCAAGGATGAGGTATTATGTGATGTTTCCCCACTGGATGTCTATGATGTGCTCTTGGGCCAACCATATATGTGGAGACGCCATGTTGTTTATGAGTCTCGACCCCATAGTCTCATTGTTAATTTGGGGGGTCATCTCTACAGAATACCATAGGTAGTTCCGACTACTATTCTACCTAAAAAGTGTCGCAGGGTAGTATCTCATACGACAAAATTTAGCTTCTTCACAATCTGTTCAAAAGGAGAACAAAAGGACACTGCAACCACTACAGCCTTGCCCCAAGCACCTTCTATCCAACAGAGGTAGGTCGAAAAGATTGCAACAAAGCACAGAGATTACTTCTTCACACCATCCTCTCATGTATGTCGACTTGTTGAACAACCTCAACCTCAACAGGTTTGTGATAGACTTCCACAAACTGAGTAGTGCGACGTCTCCAACAAGACAGGCAACTCACCAAGATGTAGATTCAACAAACACTTTTCCTTGTCCCCCGGGAACTCAATGAAATGGAGACCATTTCTTCCTAATGATGGAGGATTGATCCAGGTGGATATCGGTGGCCACCCACCTTTTCCAATTGGCTCAAAATAGCTTTCTGGCAATTTTGGCAATTTACTATTTTAGCAGGTTTTAACTTCCGGGGCAATTTTGAGGGCCTAAATGAAGGTTTTTCTAGATAGAGGTTCTCAATGATAACCAAAGGCATTATTGATCCCCAAAATGAATCTCCTCAATGATACCTTTCCAACGAGCTATCATACGCCTAAAATGGAGATCGTATGCAAACGTTACGACCCCAGAAAGTTGATGTACTAACTTACCCAAACCGGGCCCACATGAATTTTGGCACTTCATCTCCTAGGGTTAGGTTTTTGGATGTCTAGGAATTTTGCATTCCCGTTTATTGTAAAAATTCCTTCATAGCCTCATTGTAATCATCTTCTTGCGAATACGAGTAGCCGTCACATCTTTTCTCAAAGTTAAGCTTCCACCATTCTAGCGAGTCTTTCACTCTGTATTTTTACAGTCTCTGTACATTTCTTCCATTAATAGAAATTGTGTATTACTGTATATCTGTGTTTATGGTTGCATCTCTAATAAATTTATGTTATATTATTGAATATTTGTGATATCTCTGTGCATTTCTTTCTTATATCTCCGCTCTCAGTTCTTGCCAAAAATAATCTGGATCAAAACCTTAACTAGGGAAGAGTAGTGCACCACTTGACCAAGATATACTCAAAAGATAAACTAGGAACCTTCACAACATCACCTCCTATATGCATTATATTCTCCCTATAATACTTTCACACTTCTATTATTTATCCATACAACTTGTGTTGTGTGTTCAAATGAGGTTCTATCCTCCCTTATAAATAGTAGTTTGTCCAACCTAAAATTAGGTTTGGGCCGAACTTTCACTTTACCATTTTATTTTTCATTTTACTTGTCAAGGAACAATAGGGATGACTTTTACAATGGCACAATAGGTCAATCTTAACAAATATAATATAATAATATTCTTTAGGGTTTTGTCTTGGTCAAGAACAATAAGAATATCTTCTAAAGCTACTCAAACTCCAATATTTTTCACATGTAAAACATGATGTTGTTATTCAATAATTTTTTTCATGCATACAAAGTATGACAATTATTTTGTTTCCTATTATTTAACATTGTATTAATGGTCATGAGTTTCCAAGGTAATGTTAGAATTGTCATGATTGTATGGAAAGAATATGTGCACACATGAGGTTGGAATCGTTGTGCGCACAAGGAGGAAAATCCGCATGCACAAAGAGAACTAAATTTGCATGTGGGACCATAGTAGTTGCATGCATAGTAGTAATCGGGTGTTTAGAGTGGTTACACACACAATAATACTTCTGTTCATTGAAGGATTGTGCATGCAATTGTATTATATGTCAATTTTGATTTTATATCTAGTGTATGAAGAGAAAATGTTTTGTTGCACGATCCAACATGGGATCATGTGTATTACCTCACATGTTTCTGTATAGATCGAAGTTATAGAGTAGAATCTATGTAGTGGATTTTTGCAGTGGAATTGCTCATCTAGGAGGATGGGTACATTATAGATTGGTATCTAAGCATGGTGCCCATCTAGGAGGCTGGGTACATTATATATTGGTATCAGATCACGGTACCCAACTAGGAGGTTGGGTAAGTTACAGATTGGTATCACACATGGTACCTAGCTAGGAGGCTAGGTATTTTACATTCATAATATAGTGGGAATGATTATTGGGGAGACCCTCTAGAATAAAGATTCATTGGTGGGATGGAAATTGATGATCTTATGATAATAACTCTCCCATCCAATTCTAGGTATTCTGATCATGAATGCTTGGGACTGAGAGGACTAGGGAACCCAATCATATGAAGGATATGCATTAATCAACAATAGGAGGATGTCAATTTTTATTTCGGGGAAAATATCAAGCTACATGACATAATGAACATGGAAAATTAACCATTGTAGGTATGTTATCAAACAAAAATATGGGTGAAGATACCTTAAAAGAATGAACAATAGAATGTTTTGTGATTATATTAGAATAACCTCCCCCTCAACTAACTAAAGAACTCAATATATTCATACAATATTCTTCAAAAAATATGGAAGTGGGGCTCACAACCTTTGTTCCTTAAAAAATGACATCTACACTTCGACACCCATTCGGTTCACCTCAAATTTATTCTAGTATTGATTAGACTGCTAGGTCTTCCCTTAATTTTATGGTCTAAGGAAGTCTTTAAAGACATTGGAAATTCTTTTGTTGTTCACTATGAAGAGAATTTTTTTTATAAATACTATGGTTATATGGGGATGGCTAGGATTTTATTTGGGTTGGAATTTTCCAAAGGTGTGGGATACTCCATCATTATTCGAAAGGAACTTGTAATTTTCTACTAAAACCTTAACTGTGAAGGAATTTCATTCAAATTTGATATGTTCCATAAGTATGGGCATATAAATAAGGAATTACATCTCTCAAACACAAGGAGAATATGGGTTTGGTTATTGAAGGAAAATATTTGGACCAAACTTCAGAAGTCAAGATCCCATCTACGTGAACTCTAAAAACAATTCCTGAAGAAAACTATAAGTTCATAACTACATAAAGGAGGAAAATGGTTAGAAAGATTTTCATCTCTTGGATCAAAAGAACATGATCTATCTCTCTTAGGAATCGATTAAGAAAATATTTCTTCCTACCCCTATTATTGATTTTGTTTTTGATAAATTTTTCTTTGGGTCTTGTGAGGTAGGTTTAGAAAGAATATCCAAGACTCAATCTAGTGAATTCCTTCCTACCCTTTCAAGGATATCGATTCCCCAACCTCCCCCTCCCATCCCCTTGGATGGATTTGAAGGGAATCAAAATATTGGATGCATTTGTCCAGGAAATTCTAGAACTTTTAAATGGAAGACAATTGGAGAAGATTCTCATAGTGACTCCCAAATATCTAAGATTGACAAGTACAACCTTAGAAAAATGACGAAGAGAAAATATTTGTTTCTAGGTGAGATTATTGGATGTATATAAGGTTCTTGGATGCGAAATACCCCAAACAAACTCAAAGGGGGAAAACCATTCCCATCCTTGCATAAAAAAAAAACAAGTACCAAAGGAAAAAGTGGAAGAAAATTGTTCTTGATTTGTTCTATTAGATAAAATTCCCCTATAGATGGTTACAACTTATCTTCCTAACCCTAAACTATATATGGTTGGGCAATTCCTTAAATAAATTGGTTATTAACAGGTTAACTAAATCTCATAATCCGTATGTCATATTCTTACAAGAACTAATGGAAAATGGAGAGAAGGTAGTTCAATATTTATCTAGGATTTTAAGGGGTTGGGAATTTAGTTTCATAGGTGTTATAAGAAAATCTAGAGGGAATGTAACTAGTTGTAAATTAGTATTAGTATCCTATTATATCTCTTGGGAATTTTCATTAGGACTCAATACTTCTCTTTTCTCTCTAGACCTTGGGATGGAAATTACTTTCTTGAATATTTATGGCCCCTACATCGATAAGATACAATTCTAGGAAAATTTCTTCAGTTGTACATGGTTACAAAAGGGTTTGGTGATAGTTGGAGATAATTTTAATTTCTCTTTAGGAGTTTTATAGGTTTTGGGGCCAACGAGCCAGGTTGATATTTTAATAGGTTTATTCATAAAGAATTTGGAAAGGGTGGGGTTGTTGGATATCAAGACAAAAGAACTAACCTTGACATGGAAAAACTGGAGGATAGGAGAGGTGATAATAGATAATATTCTCGATTGTTTCTTAGTATCAAAATATTTCCTTGATGAGGATATTTGGATTCACTAGTGGGTGTCCATAGGGGGGATTATGATCACAAACCAATGATTTTGGAAGTCTCCCTTGCCTAAGGAATCCAACAAACCTTTTCAAAATGAACCATGAATGGATAAAGGATGATGATGTTGTGAATATAATAAAATATTATTGGCATCCATTTGATGACTCCCTGGATTAATTATCTCCTAACCAATTCCATCAATATTTAAAAATGGTAAAGCAGGTAGCAATCAAATGTTCCAAGGAAAAAAAAGAGAAGGATGATCATACCCTAAAATAAGTAGAGAAAATATATCCTCAATATACAAGAAGGAAGATTTTAGGTTTTTGAAAGTAATGTAGAAGTCTCGGCTAAATCAACTTGAGTAGAAAAAACAAAAAAAAAAATTGGATAGAGAAAAAGAATGGAGATTAAAAACTAGGGAAATTTGGATTCAAGTAGGTAATGAATACAACAATTTTTTTCATAAATTTACCTATTATAGTAAAAAAATTAACTTTGTTTAGAATATAGAGAAAAATAATGGAGAATTGGAAACAAAATTCCCTAAAATAAAAAATGAAGGGATAAAGTACATCCAATATATTTAAAAAGATGATTCTCATGCAAACATTTTAGCTATAATCAAATTATCAAGATACTTTCATAGATTCATCAACAAAAAGGATAATCAAGCTCTTATGTAAGAGTTGCAAAAGAATAAGTACTCAGGACCCTTTAAAGTTCAAAAAATACAAAATCCCTAGGGAAAATGACCTCCTTATGGAATCATTTCTAATCTATTATTTATTGAAGATGAATAAAGAGAGTAGTTGAGGCCTGAATAACTATAGGGTAAAGCTTGGAAACCTTTACCACAACCTTCATCACATTGATTAAGAAATCTAATAATCTCTCTTGTTTTGAGAACTTTTGTGCAATTTCCCTATGTAATTGAATTTAGAAAATAATCTCAAATATTATATCAATAAACAACAAAGTTACCAACTTAACATGAACTATGATCTCAAAATGAGAACTCTAGTGCAAAAAATATATATTTGTGTCAAAATCACCAAAATCAACCCTTATTTCAAAAAATAGTGCTACCGCTAGCACCCCCTTTTTTTAGGGTGGTTAAAATTGCGACTTGATTGAAATCATTGCCTTGACAATTGATACAATTAAAATTGTATTACATAAAAAATTTTGTGAAATTGAAAAGTGATGTTACCAATAACACCCTTCTTATTTTTGGATTTAAAATTGTGACTTAATAAAAACAATAGCCCTGATCGCTAGTATTGTCACAAACAAAGAACTTCAAATTAGTTTGTCAATAGAAAAGTGGTATCTTGTTTATTAATCAATTTTATTTTATTTTCTAAATTTACATTAAAAATAAACAAATTGAAAAAAAAAACTCTCCATACATATTTCTCTTTTTCTTTATTGAAAGAAAAAAAAAAGACACGTTAGTATTAAAAAAAATCACATTTTCTATTATTTATTTATTTTTTAATGAAAATATCACTTTTCTAAAATGAAAAATTGGCATTTTTCATGAAAATACATATTTCTAAAATGAAAAACACAATTGTTTAGATGAAAATAAACACCTTTTAATTAAAAAAGAAC
>JZKD02S0320507.1:702586-715765 GCA_000966675.3 Picea glauca
CTAGAAAAATATAATTAACTAAAACAATAATGAAATCAATCAAATTCAAGTCTAGTGAAAAACTTTGCTCGTCTCATAATGATGGCATCTTGCGATTATATAAAAAAAAATTATGATATGGATTATTTTTGGAACGAAATGAAAGAAAATAAATTACAATGAAATACTTATGGAAATTTCCAGAAACAAAGAAATACAACAATACTTGATTTCTATTAATGAAAGAATTGTAAAGAGACTATAAAAATAAAAAGTGCAAGCCTCACTAGAATGGTGGCAACTTTATCTATGAGAAGAGATGTGATGACTACACTCATTCGTAAGAAGATGATTACAATGAGGCTCTGAAGGCCTTCTTATGATAAACATGAATTCCAAAACCCTAGACATCCAAAAACCTAACCCCACGAGATGAAACTCCAAAAGTCATGTGGGACCCGTTTGGGTAAGTTAGTACATTAACTTCCTGGGTTGGTAACTTTTGCATATGATCTTTGTTTTAGGCACGTGATAGCCCCTTGGAAAGCTATTTTCGAGAACTACACATTATGTCTTCAAACTTTGACTCTGTCTACAGTTTGACTGTGGTGCACCAAAAAAACATTGTTTAGGGCCCCAAAACAACCCTAGAAGTACAAAAAGATGGTCTGACATGAAAAAATACAAACTACACTAGTTGGATTAGGTGGGAGGCCACTAGTATCCACCTGGAATGTGTAGGGCTTCAAACAACCCTGGAAGTGTAGAACCCATGATTACAAAGAAGTACAAAAGAACGTGTTGAACTAAAAACTAACAAATGGAGCTAGTTGGAATAGTTGGGTGGCCACCAATATTTACCTGGACCAGTCCTCCCCCATCAGGAAGATATGGTCTCCATTGCATTCATTGCCCATGGAAGAGGGTAAATAATTTTTTGAATTTGAATCTTGGTGAGTTGTGTTCCTTGTTGGAGAAGTTGTGCTTCTTGGTTTGTGGAAGACAGTCACAATCCTGTTGTTGGCAGGGTCAAATTTCTTCGACAAACCTGTTTTCTCTAGGTTTGATGGGGTATTGTGTAGGCACCATTGTAGGTGAAGAAAAAATATATTCTTTCTCTTCAACAATCTGTTTTTACTGGATAGAAGGTATTGAGGATGGAGTGGTTGTAGCAGTCTTCTATGCATCCTTTGAACAAACTATGAAGAGGATGAATTTTGCAGTATGAGAGATTACCTTTCGACATTGTTTTGGTGGAGTAGTAGTCAGAACTACCTTTGGTATCCTATAGAACTGACCTCCCATAGTAATAATGATGCTACGGGGTGTAGACTCATAGAAAACATGACGTTTCCACATATATGGTTGGCCCAAAACAACATCACAAACAACAAGAGAGGAAACATCACACACTACCTCATCCTTGAAGGGATGGATGCCATAGGACATGTGGCAGTGCTGGATGACATAGAGATCTCGTCCCTAGTGAAGCCACTCGATGTTGTATGGTTGCAGGTGTGGTGTTGTCGACAACCCCAACTATTTGATGACCTTAGCTGAGATGAGGTTCCTCTGGCTATCATTATCAATAATAAAATATAACAGGGTCCCCTTTACTCACATTTGTGAATGGAAGATGTGCTCCCCTTCTTCAGGATGTACTAGTTCTTTTGGTTGAATTCTTGTGCTCGCAACAATAGTAGTGGGTTATACGTCAATTATCTGTATGTTTTCAATATTTTATGGATCGGAATCTGAATCAAGGTTTGGCTCCATGTATTTGATCTTGTCCACTAATGACTATTTCGAGTGACATTCATCGGTGTTGTGCCAATGGATTTTGTGGAAGTCACACCACTTCTCAGTGTAATTCTTCATATTTCCTTTACCCTTCTTGTCATGTGTCTTGGAATGATTTTCTATAGGTTGTTGGTTAGGGATGTATTTACCATGCTTTGTTTGTTTCATATTTGCAGACCCAAATTCCCATTTGTTCTAGTGCCTAAATTTTTTCTTGATTTGAAAGCATATCGATATGAAACTCCTAATGATGAGATGTTTAGGAAATATTTTTTGGCTTGGATGTAGCTATGTAGAGCCCCACAGTATTTTAGAACCAGATGCCACTCATAGTATTTGATACCCATATTGGTGCACAAGTTATGGAAATTATTTATGAACTCCGCCACTGTTTGACTCTTTTCTTGCTAAAGTGTGGTCCATCTCATGTATTGTTCTTCATAGTTATCAAAAAGATAGTGTTATTCTTTGACTGTATCCACAAAAAAATCCAAAGTGTTCTGGACCCCATATATTCCATATTCCTTTGTGGAACATTTCTCCCAGTAAATTTCCCACCAATGTTTGACATGGGGGAGAGCCTTCAGGAGTGCAAAGGTGATATTTTCCCTATCGGAAAGATGTTGAACAGACAAATAACCTTATAATATATTTAACCATTTTTCTGGGGAATCCACATCTATATGAGCTTCAAATATGGGAATATCAAAATTAACTTATACCTTGAAGGGAGGGGTTCCTCCAAAATGGCCAGTTGATGAAGATGTGCCTATTTCTATCGACATGCATTTAAGGATGTATGAAAAATTATCCATCATTTTGTCCCTCTGTCACACGAGAGCTTGCTCAAGCAAAAGGTTAATATATTATTCAGCTCTACCATTTTTATTTTCTACCTCCATCAAGGGTCTCTTGGGAATGAGAAAGTGAGTTTCCTCAAGAGAGACAGGCTCGAGACCCAACTGGCTATACTCGAACCTCGTCGGGCACATGCGCTAAAAAACGATCAAGAGCATCCTTCTCTGATACCATTGATCTCGATTATTTTCAAAACAAAATGAAAGAAGATAAATTACAATGAAACACTCAAGAAAATTTCTAGAAACAGAGAAATACAACAATACCCAATTTCTATTAATGAAATAATTTTAAAGAGACTATAACAATACAAAGTGAAAGAATCACTAGAATGGTGGTAACTTTATCTCTGATAAGAGATGTGAATGCTACTCTCATTCACAAGAACCTAATTACAATGAGGCTCTTAATGCCTTCTTATGATAAACATGAATTCCAAAACCCTAGACATCCAAAACCCTAACCCTAGGAGATGAAACGCCAAAAGTCATGTTGGCCCCATTTGGATAAGTTAGTACATTAGCTTCCTAGGTTTGTAAATTTTGAGAATGATCTATGTTTTAGGTCTGTGATATCCCATTGGAAAGGTATCTTCGAGAACTACACATTGTGGCATCAAATCTGACTTCGTCTACAATTTCACTCTGAAATTCCAAAAAAAACATTGTTTGGGGCCCCAAAATGACCCTAGAAGTACAAAAAGATGTGCTGACATGAAAAATACAAAATAATCCAGTTGAATTAGGTGGGAGGAGACAAGTATCCACCTAGAATATGTGTAGGTCTTCAAACAACCTTGGAAGTGTAGAACCCACAATTACAAAGAAGTACAGAAGAACGTGTTGAACTAAAAACTAACAAGAGGAGCCAGTTGGAATAGGTGGGTGGCCGCCAATATCCAGTTGGATCAACGTCGTATAATTGAAATCGTGTTTCCACTTTAGTAAATAGAGGGTCATCATTATTCCTTAGGACAATTTCATGGGTTGTCAGTACAACTCAATTAGAGGCTAGAAATCATTGATTCAAATGAGATCAATAGTCCATCATGCAGAAGAAGATCACCACGTCAAAAATTTCCCATCAATGGTGACACATTGGATTTGAATATTTTCCTTTCCTAAGGTATATATGTTCCATTGTAAAAAAATTAAATAGAAAAATTTGTTTTTTTTTTCAAGAAAAAAAGAAACATGTATGCAAAGTTTATTTTTTCAATTTATTTATTTTTAATGTAAATTAAAAAAAATGATTAATAAATAAAATACCACTTTTTTGATTTACAAGCTAATTTCAATTTCTTAGTTCGTAACAATATCAGTGATCAGGTCCATGGTTTTAATTAACTCACAATTTAACTCCAAAAATAAGAAGGGTGTTATTGGTAGCATCACTTTTCGATTTGGTGGTCATTTTTCTGTAATGCAATTTTAACAGTATCGGTTATCAAGGAAATGAATTCAAACAAATCACAATTTTAACCACCTTTCAAAAAAGGTGTGCTACCGGTAGCACCATTTTTTTAAACAGAGGTAAAAAATGCGACCTCCAAAAAATGAGAACTATGGAGAGTTCTCGTTAAGTTGCTAACTTTGTTAAACATGAGAGAGATTGTTTCTCATCAAATATCCCCTTAGTAGTTTGGAATCTTGGAAGGGAGACAAAGTTATGAGACAATGGGGGTTTCTTAATAGGGACTCCATTTGATAAAGGCATGGAACATAAGAAAAATTACTAATAAAGACAAGGTGAGTTGGCCCTTCTTGAGACTATTCTTATCCATTTGATGTTTTGTCATCAATTTGTCATTTGGATTATTAGTTGTATCAGTTCAGTCTCTTTTGTAATCCTAATAAATGGAGTTGTATCCAATTTATTAAAACTAGAAAGAGAAATTATACAAGGAGTCTAACTATCCCAACTTATTTTTCCTCTGGTAGAAAAAGGGCCCAATAGATCCCTAAAGGCAACCTCAACAAGTGGTAATTTCAAAGGAATTTATGTAGGAAACGCCCATAATGTATATGATTTACCTTTTGTAGATGAAATCATTATATTCGATGAAAACACATAAATATTTTTTAATAATGTAAAACATATCATCAATGTCTTATGTGAAGCATTGCTCATGAATATCAATTCATCCAAATCGACAATTTCCTTGTGTGGCTTCTTAGAGGTGAAAAAATATTACATATCCTATCATTTTTCCATTCTCATTATGGAGTTCGATGCTCATTTGATATACTAAGGTTTCCATTTGAAGGACAATTTGTTAAAACTATAAAGATAAATTATGCAAGGATATACAAAACAAGCCAGTTGAATTAGGTGGGAGGCGACAAGTATCCACCTGGAATATGAGCAGGGCTTCAGATAACCCTAGAAGTGTAGAACCAACAATTACAAAGAAGAATAAAAGAACATGATGAACTATAAACTTACGAGAGGATCCAGTTGGAATAGGTGGGTGGAGACCAATATCTAGCTGGAGTAGCTTCATATAATTTAAATTGTGTTTCCACTTGATTTAATAGACGGTCATCAGTATTCCTTGGGACAATTTCATGGGTTGTCGTTACAACTCAATTAGAGGCTAGAAACCATTGATTCAAATGAGATCAATAGTTCATCACATAGAAGAACATCACCAGGTCAACAATTTCCCATCAGTGGTGAAACATTGCCTTTGATAATTGTCCTTTCCTAAGGTATATATGTTCCATTGTAAAAATATTAAATAGAAAAATTGGGTTTTTTCTTTAAAGAAAAAAAGAAATATGTATGCAAAGTTTATTTTTTCATTTTTATTTTATTTTTAATGTAAATTAAAAAAAAAATTTGATTAATAAATAAAATACCATGTTTCGATTTACAAGCTAATTTGAAGTTCTTTGTTCGTAACAATATCAATGATCGGGGCCACAGTTTTGATTAATTCACAATTTAACTCCAAAAATAAGAAGGGTGCGATTGGTAGCATCACTTTTTGATTTGGTGGTCAGTTTTCTATAATGCAATTTTAACAGTATCGGTTGTCAAGAAAATGAATTCAAACAAATGACAATTTTAACCACCTTTCAAAAAAGGTGTGCTACCGATAGCACCATTTTTTGAAACGAATGGAAAAAATGCGACCTCTAAAAAATGAGAACTATGGAGAGTTCTCGTTAAGTTGATAAATTTGTTAAACATGAGAGAGATTGATTCTCCTCAAATCTCCCCTTAGTAGTTTGGACTCTTGGAAGGGATACAAAGTCATGAGACAAGGGGGGTTTCTTATGAAGGACTCCATTTCATAAAGACATGAAACATAAGAAAAATTACTAATAAAGACAAGGTGAGTTGGCCCTTCTTGAGACTATTCTTATCCATTTGATGTTTTGTCATCAAATCGTCATTTGGATTATTACTTGTATCAGTTCAGTCTCTTTTGTAATCCTAATAAATGGAGTTGTATCTAATTTATTAAAACTAGAAAGAGAAATTATGCAAGGATTCCAACTATCCCACTTCTTTTTCCTCTGGTAGGAAAAGGGCCTAGTAGATCCCTAAAGGCAGCCTGAACAAGTGGTAATTTCAAAGGAATTTATGTAGGAAAAACCCATATTGTATGTGATTTACCTTTTGTAGATAAAATCCTTATATTCTATGACAACACATAAATATTTTTTAATAATCTAAAAGATGTCATGAATTTCTTATGTGAAGCATTGCTCATGAATATCAATTCAACCAAATTGAAAATTTCCTAGTGTGGCTTCTTAGAGGTGAAATAAGATTACATATCCTATTATTTTCCCATTCTCATTGTGGAGTTCGATGCTCATTTGATATATGAAGGTTTCCATTTGAAGGCCAATTTATTAAAACTAGAAAGAGAAATTATGCAAGGATATACAAAATAAGCCA
Source organism: Picea glauca (assembly GCA_000966675.3). Classification (NCBI taxonomy): domain Eukaryota; kingdom Viridiplantae; phylum Streptophyta; class Pinopsida; order Pinales; family Pinaceae; genus Picea; species Picea glauca. The sequence continues at coordinate 709,136 of JZKD02S0320507.1, forward strand.
GTTGAATTCGGTGGGAGGCGACAAGTATCCACCTGGAAGATGTGTAGGGCTTCAAAAAACCCTTGAAGTGTAGAACCCACAGTTACAAAGAAGCACAGACGAATGTGTTGAACTAAAAAATGACAAGAGGAGCCAGTTGGAATAGGTGGGTGGTCACCAATATCCAGCTAGAGCAACTTCGTATAATTGAAATTGTGCTTCCACTTGTGTAAATAGAGGGTCATCATTATTCCTTGGCACAATTTCATGGGTTGTCGATACAACTCAATTAGAGGCTAGAAACCATTGATTCAAATGAGATCAATAGTCCATCATGCAGAAAAAGGTAACCACGTCAACAATTTCTCATCAATGCCGACACATTGGCTTTGATCATTGTCCTTTCCTAAGGTATATATGTTCCCTTGTAAAAAAATAAAATAGAAAAAAATGGTTTTTTCTTTAAAGAAAAAAGGAAACATGTATGCAAAGTTTATTTTTTCAATTTATTTATTTTTAATGTAAATTAAAAAATTAAAATTGATTAATAAATAAAATACCACTTTTTGATTTACAAGCTAATTTAAACTTCTTTATTCGTAACAATAGTAGTGATTGAGGCCACAATTTTAACTAATTCACAATTGAACTCTAAAAATAAGAAGGGTGTTATTGGTAGCATCACTTTTTGATTTTGTGCTCAGTTTTCTATAATGCAATTTTAACAGTATCAGTTATCAAGGAAATAAATTCAAACAAATCAAAATTTTAACCACCTTTCAAAAACGTTGTTCTACCAGTAGCACAATTTTTTGAAACGGAGGTAAAAAATGTGACCTCTAAAAAATGAGAACTATGGAGAGTTCTCGTTAAGTTGCTAACTTTCTTAAACATGAGAGAGATTGTTTCTCGTCAGATCTCCCCTTAGTAGTTTGGACTCTTGGAAGGGAGAAAAAGTCATGAGACAATGGGGGTTTCTTAAGAAGGAACCCATTTGATAAAGACATGGAACATAAGAAAAATTACTAATAAAGACAAGGTGAGTTTGCCCTTCTTGACACTATTCTTATCCATTTGATGTTTTGTCATAAATTTTTCATGTGGATTATTAGGTGTATCAGTTCAGTCTCTTTTGTAATCCTAATAAATGGAGTTGTATCCAACATATTAAAACTAGAAAGAGAAATTATGCAATGATTCCAACTATCTCTACTTCTTTTTCCTCTCATAGAAAAAGGGCCCAGTAGATCCCTAAAGGAAATCTCAATAAGTGGTAATTTCAAAGGAATTTATGTAGGAAACAACCATGATGTATTTGATTTACCTTTTGTAGATGGAATCTTTATGTTCTATGACAACACATAAATAATTTTTAATAATCTAAAATATATCATCAATGTCTTATGTGAAACATTTCTCATGAATATCAATTCATCCAAATCGACAATTTTGTAATGTGGCTTCTCAGAGGTGAAAAAATACTACATATCCTATCATTTTCCCATTCTCATTGTGGAGTTCGATGCTCATTTGATATACTAAGGTTTCCATTTGAAGGCCAATTTATTAAAACTAGGAAGAGAAATTATGAAAGGATATAAAAATAAGCCAGTTCAATTAGGTGGGAGTCGACAAGTATCCACTTGGAATATGTGTAGGGCTTCAGACAACCCTGGAAGTGTAGAACCCACAATTACAAAGAAGTACAGAAGAACGTGTTGAACTAAAAACTGACAGGAGGAGCCAGTTGGAATAGGTGGGTGGCCACGAATATCCAGCTCGAGCAACTTCGTATAATTGAAATTGTGTTTTCACTTGAGTAAATAGAGGATCATCATTATTCCTTGGGACAATTTCATGGGTTGTCGGTACAACTCAATTAGAGTCTAGAAACCATTGATTCAAATGAGATCAATAGTCCATCACACATAAGAAGATCACCATGTCAACAATTTTCCATCAGTGGTGACACATTGGCTTTGATAATTGTCCTTTCCTAAGGTATACATGTTCCATTGTAAAAAAATTAAATAGAAAAAATTGGTTTTTTCTTTAAAGAATAAAAGAAACATCTATGCAAAGTTTATTTTTTCAATTTATTTATTTTTAATGTAAATTAAAAAAAATGATTAATAAATAAAATAACACTTTTCGATTTACAAGCTATTTTGAAGTTCTTTGTTCATAACAATACCAGTGACCAGGGCCATAGTTTTAATTAATTCATAATTTAACTCCAAAAATAAGAAGGGTGCTATTGGTAGCATCACTTTTCAATTTGGTGGTTAGTTTTCTATAATGCAATTTTAAAATTATCAGTTGTAAAGGAAATGAATTCAAACAAATCAAATTTTTAATCACCTTTGAAAAAAGGTGTGCTACTAGTAGCATCATTTTTTGAAACGAAGGTAAAAAATGCAACCTCTAAAAAATGAGAACTATGGAGAGTTATTGTTAAGTTTCTAACTTTGTTAAACATGAGAGAGATTGTTTCTCATCAGATATCCTCTTAGTAGTTTGGACTCTTGGAAGGGAGACAAAGTCATGAGACAATGGGGGTTTCTTAAGAAGGAATCCATTTGATAAATACATGGAACATAAGAAAAATACTAATAAAGAAAAGGTGAGTTGGCCCTTCTTGAGACTATTCTTATCCATTTGATGTTTTGTCATCAATTTTTCATTTGGATTATTTGTTGTATCCATTCAATCTCTTTTGTAATCCTAATAAATGGAGTTGTGTCCAATTTATTAAAACTATAAAGAGAAATTATGCAAGGATTCCAAGTATCCCCACTTCTTTTTCCTCTGGTAGAAAAAGGGCCCAGTAGATCCCTAACAAAAACCTCAACAAGTGGTAATTTCAAAGGAATTTATGTAGAAAACACCCATAATGTATCTGATTTACCTTTTGTAGATTAAATCCTTATATTTTATGACAACACATAAATATTTTTTAATAATCTAAAAGATATCATCAATGTCTTATGTGAAGCATTGCTCATGAGTATTAATTCATCCAAATCGACAATTTCCTAGTGTGGCTTCTGAGAGGTGAAAAAATATTACACATCCTATCATTTTCCCATTATCATTGTGGATTTCGATGCGCATTTGATATACTAATGTTTCCATTTGAAGGCCAATTTGTGTCTAAAATGTGACTGGTAGTGGTTGATAGAAAAAATGGAGAAAAAGATTAATTTTAGGTTCAACTGATGGCTCTAACCTGGAGGAAGACTAGTCATCGTCAAAGTATTTCTAGTGACCATTGCAATTTACTGGATATATGTCAACTAGATACCTAAAGGTGTCTTAGAGTGGATAATTTAGGTGTGTTACTATTTCATTATGTTAGGCGAGAGTGACAAAGAAAGCCACAATGTTGGTCTCTTGGAAATAAGTAGCAATGTTGAAATCACAAGAACAATGGGGCCTCAAGAACATCTTCTTTTTCTAGAAGGATTTAGTTGATAAAAATGTTTAGAGGATCCTCCAAGGCACTATGTTATGTGTGAAAGTGATAAAGTATAAAGACATATCTCCAGACTTAGTGTAGGACTAGGTAATCAATCGTATTAAAAAATACCAAACCGCCACAATTATTTGAAAATGAGTTATCTCGAAATTCCTCCTGATTGGAAATTCATTGGTATGGCATGTTGGAAAGAAAGACAAAGCCCAATTACAATTGAACCTCTAGATATAAAGCATAAACTCCTTCAAGTTACATGTTCCCCTCATTCAATATCTAAAGAGAATAGGCTTCCACACCATGATACATATTGCAAAGGAACCCATTGAAAAAAGTAGGTGGCAATAATGGATCTTTTGGAGAGAGTTAGGTCTCATGGAGGATCATGTAAAAATATGGAAGGAATTCACAAGAAGCCTTAAAATTATTTTCTATAAGACTTGGTGACGCGGAGGATCAAACTATATGGTCTTTGAATCCTTATGAGGGATAAATCACATATATCCGAGGGAGGTGGAAATTAATCTTGAAATTGAAATTCCTAGATTAAAAATTAAAAAAATATATGGCTTCTATTAAATAATAAATCACTAAATTGGGAGATCCAATAAAAAATATTTTTTGAAGGCCTTGGTAGGTGTTGTCGCTATGAATCTAAAATTGAATCTAACTTCCACCTTGTCATGTACCGATGCTACTCTAATCAAGTCTAGTGGGAGATTAAGCGGATAACAAATATCCATAATGCATGGAGAGAGGACTCCACCTAACAATATCTCATAGGATGTTATCATAACAAGGAAACTAAGAGGTACAAATCTCTTCCACTCTCTATTTATTGGGGAATATGGTTGGCCAAGAACTCCAAAATCTTTGAGGGTGTGGGTACCCTACCTCTTAAATGTGCCTCCCAAAGTTTAAACATCATGTATTCTTTCCTTCATGCTAGAAATTCGCAATCCCACAAACATTCTATAGAAGAATTAATAAATAAAGAAATCCCTTGGGAAATGGTGCATCACAAGGAATTCCTTCTAAAGGCGTGGTTGGGGGAATTATCCGTCTATACCCCCAAGCCATTGTATATCATTCAAAGATGGAATGGCTCTGAAACAAATATTTTTTGTGAACTTATGGCCCTAAAACTAGTTCTAATGTTGGCTCATGAAAGAGGAGTTCTTCAAATTTAGATTTTTGGAGATTCACTACTAGTCATTCAATGGTGAAACAAGAATTCAGTTTGAGGAACTCCATTCTAAAACCTTTTTTTATTGACATTTTGAATGTGCAAGTATCCTTCATTTGCCTCCCTTTTTCTCATGTTTATAGAAACATAAACAAGTAATCTTAGAAGTTATCCAAAGATGAAGGGACACTAGAGAAAGGAACATGGGAATTCCTTGAACCAAATAAAATACACTCTTCTACTTATATCCAGGAACCCTGATTTTAATGTTTTCACTTATTCTAAAGTCCTAAACTTGTGATTATTTTTAACAAGAATTGATGTTTCTTTCTATTCTTATTTTGATGGTATGAAATCCTTGAAAAAATGAAAATATGTTGAAAATACAAGTTGCAATTTTTTTAATATCTAAATCAATGAGCTCACTTTTTTTTTAATCTTTTTGATAATTCAAAGAAAGAAATTGTAGAAGGTTGTGGATTATTGTTCAATCTAGAATTTTGCTTAATATTTGATGGTATGAAATCATTGGAAAAAGAAAATAGGTTGACAATACAAGTTGGAATTTTCTTGAATATCTAAAATAGTGAACTCACTTTTTTTTTTTAGTCTTTTTGATAATTCAAAAAAAGCAAGTGTAGAAGGTTGTAGAAGATGGCTCAATCCTTTTGAGGCATAATGGAATGTTAGTTTAGTATCTTTCTAGTTTTGTTATTATTAATCAAATTGATTACCTTTTTCATTGGAAAAATAAAATCTGATATAGAATCAGATAGTCACTTTTGAATTAAGTGGATAATAAATTTATTTATTTTTATTAATAAAAGAGGTATATATATCCTACCTTCTCTGGATTTGAATTTATGATCTCTTAAGAGGAAGTATATGTTCTTAACCATTAGGCTCACTCAAACTATATTATAGGTATAACAAATTTTTTTAGATTCATGAATAGTGAATTTAGAATTTTAATAATTGCTAATAAAAATTTTAACCTCGTCACAACCTTATTCCAACAATAACTTATTAACCTTATTCCAACAATAACTTATTGTGATTCCAATAACAATTTATTATCAATAATTTTTACATTATTCCAACTAAAATGAGAATTACTATTTCCAAAATCCTATTCTATAAAATCCTCTAAATACCCTACAAGAACTAAATAAACTAATATCAAATCAAAATTTGTTTCGAAAATCCTATTCTATAAAATCCTATAAATACCATACGAAAACTAAATAAATTAATATCAAATCAAAATTTGTTCCAAACAAGAAAAAAAATACGCTAAAACTAATATAGAAGATCATTCATGTTTGGTTCCTTTGATTCTTTATTTTAAATCTGTACAGTGATATCTCCAAAAAAATTTAGATTAAGTTTTGATTCATGTTTGGCTCCTTTAATTGTTTATTTTAAATGTGTAGAGTGATATCTCCAAAAACCTTCAAAATAATATTTTTTTGTTTTTTGTTTATTTATAATATGTATTAATATTGTAAAAAGTAAAGAATTAACACTGATTGTATATATAGTTTTTATTCATAATGATGGAAAGAAGTCGAGGAAAATAAGTTTTAGTTAAAAGATCAATGAAAAAAAAATCATTAAAATGTTAATACTTACCAAATTTCATGTGAAGGAAAATATAATATTATATATTTTTAATTACATGGATGAGGAGTAGAAGAAGCCATGGATAATTGTTTAAGCTAATTTTTTCTGTTATTAACCATGATTGAATAAATGAATGAAATCATATAATATTATATATTTTTAATTACATGGATGAGGAACAGAATAAACTATGGATAATTGTTTAAGCTAATTTTTTTTCTTATTAAGAATGAATGAATAAATGGATAAAATAACATACTTACAAATTTTCAATGAGGAGACATTTTTTTTTTTAAACTTTGGTTTGGTTAATTTATTTTATATCCATTATTTATTTATATTAAAATTTAAATCTTATCTATAAGCA
>JZKD02S0320508.1:53482-69596 GCA_000966675.3 Picea glauca
ACTAGAATTTCACTGCAAAGAATATAACAACCCAACACAAGTAATCAAATCTTCCTAAGACCTTCTTGGTATTTTTGTGCTTAGTGAGCCATAGGTTCCTTGGACTATATCGTGACTGTAAGTCACAACTTATAGAACAACAGGTACACTTTCACAAAAATACATGCAGTATTGGCTATTCAAATTTTGGTATACATTTAGAATCCATGGTATGCCTTTTTCATACAAGTCACTCTCTACAATGGCTAAACTAATTTTGACTTAAACACCTTTAGGTGATATATTTTCCTATTTATATTGCTCAATTTATCTTTGTAAACTCTCTTGTTTTTATTAATATTTATAAAAATAAATTCTTCTTTTGTTAGGAATTTTAATGTTCAAGATTTTGGAGGGAATCTTGAATGATCTCACAAAATGAAGGTAGGGATGAATTTTTTGAATTGTTTGAGTAGATCAGTCACTAGTTTTTTGTTGTGATTATGACACATATATTGCTTTGGACTCACCAAAATATAAGTGAAGACAAAATTTTAAAAATATCAATAAAAAATTCTTACATCTATCTTAACCTTAAATTTATAAGTATTGAGAGGGATCGAATCACTTGAAGTACAAATTTCAAGTTTGTGCATACTTGAAAAGGATTGCACCTCAAGAAATTTGATCCCTCTCGATGCTTGAAAGGTTCAATGTTAAGATGGATCTAAGCTCACACTCTCATGGTTAACAATTCACATAATGCTTATATATTTTTAACACATTCACACAATGTCTAGGATTACATATTTATAATATTTATAATGACCACCTAAGTCTAACATTTAACATCATATTACATTGGTCAAATGTGGAGGCCCACCTTTGCATACACTTCTTGAGGATATATTCAATCAAATCACATGGGACATGTTTCTTATAGAGTCGCGGGTTAGCAAAGTGATACCTATTTACAAAGGCAATAACATGAATAATGTAAGAAAGTAGAAAACCATCATGGTTAATAACCCCTTTGCCAAGCTATTTGGCACCATTCTAGAGAGAAAATAAGTCAATCTAAGGGCTCATTCTCAACTTGTTTTCAACCTAAATGTTCAACCAATGATCAATTAATAACTTTTAAATTTGCTACTTAGAAAACATAAGGGAAAAGTAATAATAACTAATTTTTCTTTGTCAATTTTACTAATACATTTCATACAATCCCTAAAACAAAACTTTGAAAAAGAATAGATAAAGGAGAAATTGAGGATGAAGTCATGTAATATTATAGAATCATAAGTATGAATAAATAAGACAACAAAATTGAAATCAAAATGAATATTTAAGTGACTATCTTAACTTATTGTGTTTGCAACAAAACATATAAACTATTAAAATTATATAATTCCATATATTCTCACATAAATTCTATATTGTATTATATTTGTTGTAATCGTTTTTTTTTGTTTAATTTTTCCCAAAATCTTGTGAGAAATTGTTAGATCTCCATATTTGAGAGGTTAATTCTGTATTTTTTTTTCTAAGGAAAAAAGAATAATTTTATATCATCAAATGTGGTCAAAAATACATTTTGTAGATACACTTATGAAGCGTATTCCAATAATTTGTATGTCTATGTATTTACTTCAAATCTTGTTGAAGTTCTTCTTTTGTAGTTTTGTCTTCTAATCCGTTAGGATTTTACAAAAATTTGCAACCCAAAAAGGTATCCAATGTTCACAAGAAAGTTCTTTGTTGTTCCTGAAGTTGTTCATTTAAGAACTATGAAATCTTCCAGTGGCCCAATTCCATGTGTGTGCCTTCTTTCGAGGCTCGGTCCGCCTCTTTGTTTCTTTCCCTGAATACATGATGACAGGAAAAGGAATAAAAAACCCTATGTAGTGATTTTATGTCTTCCACAATATTAGCAAGTCTGATATTTGTGCAAATTTGAGAACCATTAATCTAGTTTATTACATTTTTTGAGTCTCCATAAACTGTTATCATTTTACAAGTATGTTCAAGTGCAAAGGCCATGAGTAGTTTGAGACTCATAAGTTCAGCGTAATTGTTTGTTCCTACTCCCAAGCCAGAAGTCAAAGTGTAGTAGTGTGTGTTTGAGAAGTATAAGATCCATCCACCCCCACATATGTAATTTTGGGAGGCTCCATCAAAAAAACCCCAAGAACTTTTTTTTTCAATGGTTACTTCTCTTATAATTTTGGTCTTGACTCTCCCTTTAGTTGGTAAATACAAGGATAGGATGGCCAAGCTATTGAGAGTATTTTTTCGGGTGCTAGTATAACTTCATTAAAAATGACTTCATTCCTAGCAAGCCACACACCCCAAATGATCAACAGGGGTAGCAATCTATATCTCTTAAAAACTCTGTTCTCCCACTAGTTCCTCCAGGCTTGTTCCAAAATGTGGTTGATCCAAAGAAAGTTTTTTTTCAGAAGTCTAGACACTTTTGTCCATACCTTCTTTATATAAAGACAGTCTATGAAGAGGTGTTGTGCTAGAGAAAATCCTTTTTTGGAGTATGTCCCAAGATGGAGCCTTGTTTGTAAGCACGCTCCACATACAAAGTTTTGATTTTGTAGGACAATTTATTCTCTAGAGTTTTTTCCACTACCAGATCGGTTCTTCTTGGACTTGTTCTTGGATTAAGAAGGTATAGCCTTCGTTTGGAGTGTAGATACCAGAGGTAGTTTTGTCCCAAACATGTTCGTCCTCTTGGTCCCTTAATATAACCTGTGTTGTTTTTAGGACTGTAATGTATCTTTCCAGTTATGTTGTATCTGCATCATTTAGTTCGAGACCAGTGGCCAATTTCCATCCCTGAGTCCAAAAGTTTGTGGTGTCTGGATCGACAAGTTTGTTTAAAGTGTCGAACCCTTTGATTCTAAAAAAAAGAGTAAGGTGATCTGAAAGAAGGTGATTTCCTTCACTACCCATCCAGGGGTTTGCACCCAAACTCACCCGATTACCATTCCCATATTTCCATACCAATCCTTCCCTGATAACTAAGAAGGATTTGATAATAGCCTTCCAATTGACCGAAACTCCTTTCAAATATTTATGAGCCCATTTGATCCACGACTCCACTGAATCAGGCTCTATGTTTTTTTTTTCTTATAACCACTTTTGTGCAGAGACTGTTAGTGGTTAACAGTCGCCAACCCCCTTTTGCAACCAATTCTTTTGAGAAAACATGAATTTTTTTTAGTCCCCATCCTCCTAGGGCCTTTGGGACAACGATCCTTTTCCATTGAACCCATGGTGTCACCTGTGAATATTTCTTCCGACTCCACAAAAATATGAAGGTGGGATTCCTAGTTGCCTCCAGTGTTCCTTTATGAATCTGTTGTAGCAAGATTTGCCCCACCATTGTTATCTTGCATAAAGGGCCTTTTCCCATTTCCATATGTAGACTTGTCATCTCGTTTTGATGAATCCAGAGCCAAAAATACATATTTTTCCACATATATGCACCCTATCTGTTATACAACATGCATATATGCAGGCTTCTCCACTACAACCCGCGTACAATGAGATTTGTGCCATAAAATACAAAATGGAGTCAGGTTTCCATGTCACGGCGGGAGATCTTTGATCCTTAGCCTTCCACATACTGGAAACATTATGACTCAGCCCTTCAGTTGCATTTTGAAGACTATAGAAGCACAATTCCAAGCTATGGAAAAGAGGAGAAAGAATTCAACTTTGAGAGCAAAGTTACTCTAGAGAAATCACTTCATATTAAGTCTGCATCCCTTTGTCCCTCAAGTTTGAACACAGTGTTCATCCCCCAAGCTCTTTCCCTATTGTCGAGAGAACCTCACTGTCTCTCTCCTATGAGGTTGCCTTTGGTGGAGGATTGAAGTGGTGGAGGCCCAGTTGGAAGGAACTTGGTTTCTTGGTTTTGAACCGTACCAACACAGAAGTCTGTAATGTTGTCACTTATGCTGATCAATTATTAATAGAAATACTCCTTTCCCTTCCTATTAGTATTGTGCAAATATATGATTATTATCCATGGGCATGTTTGTAATGTTTATTAATGGATTATGTTATCTAATGTGCTAACTCCTTTATACTATCACCATGTACTTTCTATGCTCGTTTGTTAAGAACTTATTGCAGGTATAAAGCTTTGGGTCGAAGTGCTCAACGATGGAACATCATTGAACGTTAGATCGAGGTAGGCCTCTTTCTTATCTTGCACATTAGTTTATATAACATACAATGGAATTGAGTTGATTTCTGCAGTCATACATGTCTGTTGTGGTTTACCCTTGGCCATAGAGAGTTTTTCCCTTGTAACAAAATTGGCGACTCCACTGGGGAGAGATCTTCCTTCTAAGGGTTGAAGTACTTTTTATTCTTGCATTGCTCTTTTACCTTTGTGTTTCTTGTCGTATCACTGCTTGACAGATTCTGTTCACTCTAGGTCTGAATTTTCAGCTTTTTTACCCTTGCGTGGCCTTGTTTTCAAGCCTGTACACTCCCTATTGCCTTGACAGTCACATACACACACACGCTATCTCACTGCTAGATGCGTATATACGCCCTGTTTCCTTGAACAATAATGTATACCACTTTCTCTTGCTTGTTTGCTTGGTTTAGTGACTGTTGGGTGGGATTTGATGATTGTTGAGCCTTCTTAGGTCTCTCTAGTGCCCGTTGAGATTCTCTAGGTTGACAGTAAAACTGTTGGGAGTTGAATTTTTGGGCATATTCTTTCTCATTTTTTTTCATTTTTAGTTTGTCCTTGAACCCTGGGTTGTTTTCTTGGATGCTTGGTATTCTTCTTGAATTTATTTTGTTTAAACATAGTAGAATTTATATATCAGGTTGCTTTTCAGTCCATGCATTTTCTCTTTAATATATTGAAAATAAAACAAAATAGGCATTTTGCATTGGTTAGCATTTTTGTCTTTGAACCTTTATCATTATCTTAGCACATTTAGCGAAAGATTGCATTTTACTTCTGAATTGTAGAGTTGAAATTGAAAATTGCACTGTTTTTATTAGCATGTCATTCATTGAAAAGTTAAAGATAGACTTTGCATTATATTCATATTTATCTTCTTGCAGAGTCAAAACATCATGAGTTTTGCTTCCATAATCTTTTGAGTCATCGCAACCAATAAAATTTACGCTTTAAACTAAAATTGATTAGTCACGATTTTATTTTTAGGGTTCACAAACTAGTCTAGGATTTAGTGCCTTGGAATAGAATTTTGTGAGTAAACTTATCCAAGGAAATTAAATCAACATATGTGTCTGAGACAGGGAGTTGAGAATTCCATTGTATAATTTGTAAGATCAGGAGGATCCGCTCACACCAGAGTTAATCATGAGGTCGCGCGAAGTTAGTTGAAGGGATAACCCCTGGATACTCACCTAGCATCAAAGATATTTCTGTGGATTTATTCGTATTTGGGGATATTGCTAGTACCCATACCTCTATGAGAGGCGGTGCTTTCAAGGTTTTGGGCTTTTCTACCCTACCCATATGGTGATCCAGAATTACGACTGCTCGCATATGCATAAGTTATAAAGTGCTTTATTAGTTGCTTGACTTAGGTATCTCATAGGTTACTTGCAGGGGTTATTCTCCTTGTACCTTGGGTCAGGTAGAGGTCGGAAAACACACAGCCTTTATGGAGGATTACCTCTCTGGGGGGATCTGACCGACTAGTTGTTAATCCCATGAGGGACCCTATAAATTATTTTGTTACCTACAAACTTTAGCGGGGAGTCTCAGGTCCCTCTTGGACGAGACATACCTTCTTTAGCGAGGGAGGCCACTCAACCACTTTAGCCCATTTGCATGCATATTGGCCATTTGAATTTTTGGTATGCTCTTTGACTACTAGTTGGCCTTAGGATATATTTTTGTAGAGTCATAAGTCATCGTGGAGTCGGACCAACTTCCCCTTCGGTCCTATCGGTTGTTACAGTTACCACTGGATTTCGGTTTCTTGCCTTCTAAAAGGCATAGAGTTTTTAGAAGTGGTACACACACATCCACCTTTCAGACTCGTGGTTGCACAAGGATGAGTATTGAGTCTAGTCTTCATAATACTGGGAGTTCTTCGACTCCCATACCCACTATACTTAATGGCACCCCTTCAACTCCTGCAGCTACTACAATTGCAATGCTAGAGGCTTATACCAGTACTATGGCTCGGTCTGTAGTTAATGCTTCCTCTCTTGCCTCTAACCCTTTTGGGGGTTTTGGTCACTCACCGAGTTACAATGTTTAGTCCATCCCTATGGCTTCTAGTCCATTTTCTTATGGTATGCCTAACTTCACTTCGCAGTTTTCAACTACCATCCCAACTGTTAGCCCTAATGTTAGCCTTGGACTTGGGGGCACTACACCTCCTTACACTCCTTTTCCATTTGGTGGCTTTCATACCCCCCAAATGAACCCTTATATACGAAGTGTCCCTGATTTTAACCCTGGTTCTAATCCTTCTACGACTGGATGGAACAACCCAACTGGTGGACAGGTTCCACCCTATACCCCTACCTCCTCGGTGTTGATTCCGACCAATACTTTTGGCATGACGAATCCACTTCAATCCTCTGGGTTCCCTCCTGGAGGAGGTCAGTCTTACACTTTGGGCAACCCCCAACTTGGATCCAATCCGGTTGGGGGCAGTTTTCATAACCCCCAGCTCAGATCTAATCCGACTGGGGGAAATTTTCACAATCCTTATCAGAATATTCCTGCTAGAATGATTCCCAAACCACCCTATATGAATCAGCCCAGAGGAGGACCTTATAATTCTGGACACGGCTTTGGTTCTTACTAGAATCCTGGGTGGAATGCAGTTCCCAAAACACAATCTTTTGAGGGAGGATGGGGCTAGATGTCGCCACCCCATCTCCCTTTTCTGGCCATGCTCAATCTGCCAGAGTATTTAATGAACGACCCGGTGAGTCATGATCCCACATGGCCCCCTGTCCCCACCAAGCTTCCTTCGTACATCCCAAATTTTGAGGGTAAGAATGGAGAGGATCATGGGGAACATGTTACTACCTTTTACCTTTGGTTCTCATCAAATTCACTGAACCATGATTCTATTAGATTATGATTGTTTCAATGCACTCTCATTGGATTTGCTTCGCAATGGTACATTGAGATGCCTAGGGGGACATATGGGTCATTTAATTAGTTGGTGGTGGCCTTTCTCAACCAATTTCAATTGCCCATTTGTTATGATGTTGGCCTCGAACTTTTGTCGACTTTACACCAAGACACCGCCACTCACATCTTGGATCATATCCAGGAATGGCGTAGATGGAGGCAGTTGATTAAGACTCCTATACCCCCAACCTTTCTCCTAGAATGGTTCCTAAAGTCTTTGCACCCTCCTATCTCAAAGGATGTTGCTACTTCCAGGGTATCCAATGAGGAATAAGCTATCTTTAGAGCCCACCAATTAGATTTAATATACGCTCAGTCTGGGATGTTATATCACCTTCTTCCAGAAGCACCACAATCAAATTACGATCCTAGGCAAAAACCCGGACCTCATGCCTATGGCATTGTAGGGTCCGCCAATGTAAATTCCACAGACTCGGCAATGAAGTCTACCATAGGATCAACTTTTTCTGCATCCTCCAAAACCACCCAGTCGACGGATGTACATTCTGTGCAATCGTCAAAAAACCCAAATGGTGACCAACAACCAGATGGGAATAAAAGGAAAGGTTGAAACAATCGCAAGGGTGGGAAAAATGGTAACAAACCCAAGGACAAAGATAATAATGGGAAGCAGAATGATAATGTTGGAGAGCGCAAGAAAGAGAAATGTAAGGTGAATTTTCCTTGTAAACTTTGTACTAATGACCACCTTACACATTTATGCCCCAAACTCGTGGAGGCTGCGAGGCTTTTAAATATACCGCCTATTGTGTTGATGAATCCATTCCCTCACAACAAACACTTATCCTCGAGCTCTTTGAATGCCATAAATGCGCCCGGTGGAAGTCAAAACCCACCATCGCAAGATGGCGACTGTGTTTGTATCAATATGGTCGACGCAAATATTGATATAGCCACTCGTTCTCGAGATTATAGCTCTTCAAAAGATAGTATTGGTCTAGAAGCTCCTCCTCCCCCTCCAGAGATGAACCTACAGATTGAGAAACTAGAGCCACCTCCTCGTATTCTGAAAGGAGTACTCGAGTGCTCTACTCACAACCCTAATGCTAGAGCTGCCTAGAACTACTCTATCGTTGAGGATCTGGGCCAAATCCCTTGTGCGATGTCAGCTTTGGAGGTACTCCAGACGTGTCCATCATAGAGGAATGCCTTACTCTTTGCCTTAGGAGCTCTAGAACCTAGTGGCTCGAAAGTTATCAAGTTTGACGTCATGGATGTGAAGCCTCGCTTACCTTACCATGTGGATTTTCAAATCCACGTGGAGTATTCCAAGTATACTATCAAATGAGTAGTCGTTGATGAAGGTGCTTCCACCTACATGATGTCCCTGGTTTTTTGGAAAGCTCTCGGTTCTCTGACCCTTTCCAAGTTGTCAAACATGTTGATTGCATTTGACGGTCATTCCTTTCTCCCTCACAGTATTCTCCCTGCCTTTCCAATCCACTTAGGTGGGAAGACAGTAGAGGTGGAGGTAGAGGTATTTGATGCACCTCTTGATTATAACCTGTTACTAGGTCATAATTGGACCTATTCTATGGTCGTTGTCATATCATCTATCTTCCGTATACTTTGTTTTACTCATCAAGGGGAGATCGTGACTATCGACCAATTATCCTTTGCGTACTCTAGTCCTAATGCATCTGTTGGACCATCGATCCCTGTGATTGAGAATTCTTAGCCGACAACTGAGAATATCGATGTCAAAATGTATTCTTCCCTCATGGGTATCTTTGACTTCTCGACATCGATTCACCACCTTTACGCCATGTCTAGTAGGCCTACTTTAGCAGGGAGGTCTATTCCTTTTCGCACTTCCTATTTTAGTGATCCATGGACCCTACCTTCCCCGACTTCATCGAGTGAAGGTCAGTTGCATGTTGGCATGGCTATGCCACTATCGACAATGGAGATTACGTATCAATTTGTTATTGACTCTTCTCCCGATCTCGATCATGTTACCTCGCAAACGGATGAGGAGGATCTTGTTCTTAGGCATGTATGGGATAGATTGTTGTCTTTTTCACATGATTGCTTATATGAGACTTTGCCTTCAGATTAAGCCATCCTCGAAGCCATGAATGGTTTCGAGAGACCTTGGGATGATATGCATCATCGATCTTATTTTCTCCCAAGTCTTGAAAGAATCGAGCAAGATGAATTTCAGTCTACCTTGAGTGAGATAGTCGGTCATGTTGTAGTTCCACTTGATATGCACGACATTTACACTGAAGGAAATATGGCAAGTATTTATCCTACCGTCTCAATCGATATCTCTCATAACCCTGGCAAGATTGAGAACGTAAATATAGGTGTGGATTGTTCGCCAGAAGAAATTTTGATCTTCACTGAACTCTTCAAATAATTTCGATATGTATTTGCTTGGTCACCTGAAGAGATGCTAGGGATTGACCCTCGTATTGTCAAACATGAGATTAGAACTTATCCAGATGCTAAACTTGTCCAACAACATCTTAGAGTTGTAAATCCCAGGAAGGCCACTACTATTAAGGTAGAGGTGGAGAAGCTACTTAACATTGGCTTCATCTACTCAGTTCCCTTGATCGAATGGGTATCCAACCCCGTTCCTGTGAATAAAAAGAAAGGAACCATCTGTGTGTGTATGGACTTTCACGAACTAAACAAAGCTTGTCCTAAAGATAACTTCCCCATGCCTTTCATTGATCAGATTCTCGATGAGCGTGTGGGAAGCGAGATATTTTCTTTTATGGATGGATTTTTAGGCTATAACCAAATCCAGATCAAACTTGAGGACCAACACAAGAAGAAATTTATATGTCCTTGGGGTACATTTGCATACCAAAAAATTCCTTTCGGCCTTAAAAACACCGGAGCAACCTTCCAATGTGCCATGACTTTCTCTTTTCACGATCTCAAGCACATAGTCGAAGCCTACCTTGATGATCTTGCTGCTCACTCTCGCAAGAGAGTGGATCATGTTATACACCTTTGACTAGTTTTTGAAATATGTCGTTATTATAGAATCCGGTTAAACCCTCACAAATGCATATTTTGCATTATGTCTGGTCGTCTCTTAGGATTTTTAGTTTCTGAGACTGGGATCATGGTAGATCCTCTTAAGGTTGAGGCAATACTTAAGTTGCCTCCCCTGTGCACGATTAGACAACTTCAAGGTTTACAGGGGAAAGCTAACTTTCTATGTTGGTTCATAGTGAATTATGCCAATATCACTAAGGGTTGCACGTGCCTCTTGAATAAGGAAACACCTTTTATCTAGGATGAGCGAGCCCAGGAGTCTTTCGAAGCTTTGAAGAAATCCTTGGTATCGACCCCTCTGCTGAAATCCCCTAATTACAGTAGAGATTACTTGTTGTATATTGTCGCGTCTACAGAGAAGATTGGTATGGTTCTAGTTCAGGAGGATGATGAGCTCCATGAGCATGTCATCTACTATCTTAGTCGAAATCTAGTCGGTCCTAAGCTTAATTACTCTCATGTTGAAAAAATAGCTTTGGCTGTCATTCACGTAGTCCAATGTTTACGTCACTATATATTGCTTTGAAAGACTACAGTGGTTGTTGATGTCAATCCATTTCAATACATCCTTACGAGGCATATCATAGGGGGGAAATATAATAAATGGATTGTCATCTTACAAGAGTTTGATCTCGACTTTGCTTCGTCCAAGTCTAAGAAATCGCTACTTTTTGCAAAGTTAATATCTGATTTTCCATGATTAGATGAGGATGTTATCCATGTTGATTCGTTTGTGGATGAACACATTTTCGTTGTCTCATTGTCCGACCATTGGTATGGAGACATTGTTTTATATCTTCAAACCTTGAAGTTTGCTCAGCATCTCTCATGAGATGATCAACGACGTGTTAGATACCAAGCCAAAAAGTATACCATCATCGGTGACACTTTATATCATCGAGGAGTAGATAATATCTTGCATTGTTGCTTAACTCACGAGGAAGTCGAGTCAGTCCTAAATGATTTCCACAAAGGGGCTTGTGGTGGTCACCTATCTGGGCTTGCGACAACCCAAAAAGTCCTGCAAGCCAGTTATTTCTAGCCTACTATCTTTAAAGATTATATTGAAGTGGTTAAGAAGTGTCACCCCTGCCAGGTGTTCACTCGAAAAATGCACTCTCATCCAACCCCTCTTCACCCAGTCATTACCATTGGTCCCTTCACCAAGTGGGGCGTAGATTTCGTCAATTGCAACCCAACTTCGGCTAGAGGGAAACAACATATTATCGTGGTCGCCAACTACTTTACTAAGTGGGTCGAGGCCATGCCTACTGTAAAATCCAATGGGAAGACTGCAACCTTCTTTGTGTTCAACCAAATTATCGCTCGGTTCGGTATCCCGAGTGAGATTGTCATTGATCATGGCAGTCACTTTTAGAATGAAATGATGGTAGAAATAGCATCTAAGCTGAGGTTTAGACACGGTCATTCATCCCCTTATTACCCCTAGGAAAATGGGCAAGTAGAGGTTGTCAAAAAGTCTCTCAAACCATTTTGCAAAAAATATCAGTCAGAGTAATTCCAATTGGCACATCATGCTATATCCCACGCTTTGGGCATATCGAACCTTGCTTAAGACTGCCACCGGTTTTTACCCTTTTTAGTTAGTGCATGGTGTGGAGTCTATCCTTCGTGTTGAATGCGAAATCCCTTCTCTCAAGTTGGCAGTCGAGCTCCTACCTGAAACTTCAGACTTAGAGCGATGCCTTGTGCACCTAGAGAGTCTTGATGAGTAGCGTCAAGACGCCTTTATGACTATCGAGGCAAACAAGAAATGTGTCAAGGTTCAATACGACAAGTCTGTCGGTCCCCAGTTGTATGCAGAGGGTGACTTGGTCCTCTTGTATGACCAAACAAAGAACCTCTAGGGGCAATAAATTTTAAGCCCATGTGGCACGGTCCTTACATCGTGCGACGTGTTCTAGAAAACAGAGCCTACGAGTTAGAATATTATGAAGGGAATAAATTGGCCAGGCCCAAAAATGGGCTCTACTTGAAAAGGTACTACGCTTGAGCCCTAGGCTTGGGCATAAATCTTTGTATACTAATGTAAATTTAGTGTATATACATCTCTTTCCCCCTTTTTTTTCCTTTGTCTTTAGCTTGCTTATCAAGTTTTCCCTTTGTTAGCAGATGTCAACGGAGTCTTTGGTCTACCTAGGATTCGCAGACGGAGCCAGTCATCATACATGAAACTTAGCTTCCAGTGCTTGGGTGGTTTACTCACCCGAGGGTATGCTGGTGTCTTCAGGTGGAATATGCCTAGGGCCATCGACGAATAATGTGGCCGAATATAGCATCGTCATAGAAACTTTTGTGTGATGTTAGCTCGCATGGTATCTGCTCTTTAGAAGTTCACCTAGATTCCCAATTAGTAGTATGCCAGTTGAAAGGTCATTACCACATGCGTGATCCTACTTTACTCTGTCGATTCCTACGGGTACGTATTTTAGAATGACAATTTGATTTGATTACATATTATCACATTCCTAGGAGTTCTACTCATGTATTCGATGCCTACGCTAATTACGTTTTAGATTGGAATTTTTCACATTAATAAAGAAAATAAAACCATTAAATCATTGTACACATTGTAAGATATAAGTAAAGTTGAAGATTCCTTCTTATATATTTCAAAATATGGTGTTTATATTACAAAATTAGGGCTAAAACCCTCAATACACATATACAGTCGGTATACATATCCCACAACATCTATGCCTGTGACACCAGATGTGTGTCATGGTAGAAAACCACGGTGTTTGCTAGACGCCGGAAGAGTCGTACCCACACTCTAGGTACACCAACCACCTGTTGTTGCATGGCTTCAGGTGGATCCTCTACCTGAACCATAGGAATCCTCTGTGTCAAACGAGACAGGTTTCCCTGTATGTTTTCTAGGACCCTCTCTGCTTCTCCTCCTACCACCTCATATCCCTGGTTCCTCAATCTATGTCGAAGAAATCCCTCTGGCCGTCCTGGACCCACATTTGCGATTACACAAGTGTCTAGTTAATATTTAAACACCATCCAAAACAAATATATTTTTGTTCCTTAAATACAAAAATACAAAAAATGAAATATTTAAAAAATTGTTACTTATATCACCGTAGGCAGCCCCTAGTGGAAGTGGAATATCAGGATCTCCTCTGAAATCGATCCCTGCATAGGGATAGTCGTCCAGAGAAATGACTTGCACTGCCACCAAAAGAAAAAATCATCATTGTAGGGCATTGATACCCTACCTCCCCCTTTCTGTCTCATGACCTTGATCCACCGCACCATGGCTGGATCGCGTGGTTCTCTAGGAAGGATATCCACTCTAGGTCCTAGACCTAAAACCCACTCGAAAAAGAAACTACAAAGAATAGAGGCAAACCCAAAGTTTCACTTACTCCCCTGTTTTCACTCTATTAGCTGACCTTTCATATTGGCCAGCAGTGAGGTACATCAATCATAGACAGTGTGTCTAGCACACTCTACTGCGTAAAACATAAGCAGTCTCTATGCTTGATGCAATGAGGCTGAACCTATGATCTTGGTAAGCATGAGCACAATTATCGTCAAACTGAGGTTACTTATTTCCCAGATGGGGACTTGGCTTCCCACCTTGGGTGTCCCTGCTACACAGTGGGCATCGATATACTCCTCGATCTTCATCCCACTCCCTGCTTCGCATGACTTGAGGTTCACAACCTCTCCTCGATGTGATAGACTAGTCAATAAGTAGATTTCCTCTACTTCGATCCTCAATGGTTGTCCATCAAGGATAAAGCTCTCGCTATCAAGGTCCCAGTAACCCACCAACATCTCCAACAACCTCACTTGGGCCCTCATTCCTTTGAGAGCCCAAAATTTGTACAAGCCACATATTTTTAGAGCTGCTTGAGCCACCGAATCTTGATCCATAGTTGCATCTACCTCCTTATGCTCTCTCTCTCTCCATTCCAGGACCATCCTACAAAAAACAAATCAATTTTTTGAGTTAGAACCCCTCTTTTGTCCATTTGTGTACCTATACACGACCTTCTTTGAACACAGTCACATGTAGGGCTTAATAAACACTCCCTATGGTTCACACAGAGGCGTATACCTCATCATACATGTGACCTTAACAAAGGCAACCCACGTATACCAAAAATCCTAATTTACGCCCTCAAAAACTAAAAAATGAAACCTAATTCAAAAATGTAATCCAATGAATTTGAAGAAAATGAAATGAAGATTTACCTGATCTAGATGGTTCATGATTTTGTTGCTTGATGCTCTCGCAATGTTCATTTGAATCTTGGAGGTATTTTGGTCCAAATTTCATTATTTGGGTAAAAATCAAAATGATACAATAATCTTTGATTTTATTACTATTTATAAGCTATTTTTACCCACTTTATATAGTTTCGTGATATTTTTTAACCTAATGGACTAATTCAAGAATGGTTTTGAGCTTTTTTTTTGTAGTTTTGATTCAGTTTTCTTGCGGATTTCCACGTCATGATTGGTCGTTCGTCACCTCGGGCAGGTATTTTCATAACCTAACATATAGGATAGGTATCCAATCCATCATGCATATTTTCATTATCCTTTGACTACCGCTTTTTACGCCTTAGGAACGAACCCATTTGTTGCGACATAGAACCTTTCGTCTGTTATAAATAATGTCGCTAATAAATGGTAGAGACGTACCAAACATGGGTGCCCTAGTTAGATCCTCTTTGTCATTTGGTTCCCATGCTGTGTTTTTTCTTAGGACCGGGAGTCCATTATAATTCAATACATGACCTTATGGTGAGCCTCATTTCTCATTCTTGCACATGTGGCCTTATTCCCCATGGACTCCCAAAAACGAATCTTAGTTAAGCTCTTTTTCGACTCGCCTAAAAGCTGAAAAGATTTCCAAGTGATTTGTCCCTTTCACACTCGTTAAATTGGATTTGAAAGGTCACGAGTCTTAATTAATCTCTTTTCCCACTCATTATCAAAAATAGAAAAGATTGTCGAGTGAACTTGTCTTTTTCACACTTGTAAATTGGATTTGAAAAGATGTCTATTTGGCACAAGTTTACCCCTTTTTCACACCAAGTAGACTACAAGACATAAAAAAGGATATTTTTTGGTGTTAAGTTGTGATTGCATCTCATGCCCTCACTTGCAATATTGAGCCTTTAGACGGTTCTCGCTTTGTGTTATAAACCGTTGCCTAAGTAGTTTTTTGCATCCTCAACCAAACAGAGCCTTGTTTATATCCTTCACATTTTGACACCCTATACCCTGGAGGGAACATCACCCCAAGTGTCCATCTCCCACATGCATTTCCTTGCATTAAGCATAGGTATGTTCCACTGTTGGAACTAGTTTTGCTTACTTGCGACACTCATTTCCTCCTTTGTATCATAGCATTCATTTGTTATGAAAAAACAAAAAAAGATGGGCAGGAAGGGAGTACTATATTATAATTGGCAGCAGTTGTGTTTCCTTTGAACAGAGCACAAAATTATTGAGTCCTCGTGTCATCATAATTATGGGTTTAGCATGACTTTAAGAAGTTGATCTCGTCACAGAGTTTTCTCTAGCGTCTGGTTACTCTTCCAGTCCCTATAGAGAACGTTATTGATGCCTCCTAGATATAATAGTCACATCGTTGAGTCTATGCTGTCAGAGTCCACCATATGTCTCATGCTCTTGTTCAAAGGAAGTCCATAAACCTGTGTCGGTCACTCCTCAGAAATCTTGACTTTGCATGTCGGCCATACCCTCCGTTTGTCTCAGAATCACATGATACTATGGTCTTACCATGCACCCTGGTTGTACTTGCATCATCGGTAGGTCACCTTGAACCCAACAATCGACATTTCATCATTGGTCATTGACTGGGTGGTTTCCCTTGTGTTTGACGACAAGACATCTATTCACACTTTGGGATTTGTGCAGTGT
>JZKD02S0320508.1:69606-85715 GCA_000966675.3 Picea glauca
ACTAGAATTTCACTGCAAAGAATATAACAACCCAACACAAGTAATCAAATCTTCCTAAGACCTTCTTGGTATTTTTGTGCTTAGTGAGCCATAGGTTCCTTGGACTATATCGTGACTGTAAGTCACAACTTATAGAACAACAGGTACACTTTCACAAAAATACATGCAGTATTGGCTATTCAAATTTTGGTATACATTTAGAATCCATGGTATGCCTTTTTCATACAAGTCACTCTCTACAATGGCTAAACTAATTTTGACTTAAACACCTTTAGGTGATATATTTTCCTATTTATATTGCTCAATTTATCTTTGTAAACTCTCTTGTTTTTATTAATATTTATAAAAATAAATTCTTCTTTTGTTAGGAATTTTAATGTTCAAGATTTTGGAGGGAATCTTGAATGATCTCACAAAATGAAGGTAGGGATGAATTTTTTGAATTGTTTGAGTAGATCAGTCACTAGTTTTTTGTTGTGATTATGACACATATATTGCTTTGGACTCACCAAAATATAAGTGAAGACAAAATTTTAAAAATATCAATAAAAAATTCTTACATCTATCTTAACCTTAAATTTATAAGTATTGAGAGGGATCGAATCACTTGAAGTACAAATTTCAAGTTTGTGCATACTTGAAAAGGATTGCACCTCAAGAAATTTGATCCCTCTCGATGCTTGAAAGGTTCAATGTTAAGATGGATCTAAGCTCACACTCTCATGGTTAACAATTCACATAATGCTTATATATTTTTAACACATTCACACAATGTCTAGGATTACATATTTATAATATTTATAATGACCACCTAAGTCTAACATTTAACATCATATTACATTGGTCAAATGTGGAGGCCCACCTTTGCATACACTTCTTGAGGATATATTCAATCAAATCACATGGGACATGTTTCTTATAGAGTCGCGGGTTAGCAAAGTGATACCTATTTACAAAGGCAATAACATGAATAATGTAAGAAAGTAGAAAACCATCATGGTTAATAACCCCTTTGCCAAGCTATTTGGCACCATTCTAGAGAGAAAATAAGTCAATCTAAGGGCTCATTCTCAACTTGTTTTCAACCTAAATGTTCAACCAATGATCAATTAATAACTTTTAAATTTGCTACTTAGAAAACATAAGGGAAAAGTAATAATAACTAATTTTTCTTTGTCAATTTTACTAATACATTTCATACAATCCCTAAAACAAAACTTTGAAAAAGAATAGATAAAGGAGAAATTGAGGATGAAGTCATGTAATATTATAGAATCATAAGTATGAATAAATAAGACAACAAAATTGAAATCAAAATGAATATTTAAGTGACTATCTTAACTTATTGTGTTTGCAACAAAACATATAAACTATTAAAATTATATAATTCCATATATTCTCACATAAATTCTATATTGTATTATATTTGTTGTAATCGTTTTTTTTTGTTTAATTTTTCCCAAAATCTTGTGAGAAATTGTTAGATCTCCATATTTGAGAGGTTAATTCTGTATTTTTTTTTCTAAGGAAAAAAGAATAATTTTATATCATCAAATGTGGTCAAAAATACATTTTGTAGATACACTTATGAAGCGTATTCCAATAATTTGTATGTCTATGTATTTACTTCAAATCTTGTTGAAGTTCTTCTTTTGTAGTTTTGTCTTCTAATCCGTTAGGATTTTACAAAAATTTGCAACCCAAAAAGGTATCCAATGTTCACAAGAAAGTTCTTTGTTGTTCCTGAAGTTGTTCATTTAAGAACTATGAAATCTTCCAGTGGCCCAATTCCATGTGTGTGCCTTCTTTCGAGGCTCGGTCCGCCTCTTTGTTTCTTTCCCTGAATACATGATGACAGGAAAAGGAATAAAAAACCCTATGTAGTGATTTTATGTCTTCCACAATATTAGCAAGTCTGATATTTGTGCAAATTTGAGAACCATTAATCTAGTTTATTACATTTTTTGAGTCTCCATAAACTGTTATCATTTTACAAGTATGTTCAAGTGCAAAGGCCATGAGTAGTTTGAGACTCATAAGTTCAGCGTAATTGTTTGTTCCTACTCCCAAGCCAGAAGTCAAAGTGTAGTAGTGTGTGTTTGAGAAGTATAAGATCCATCCACCCCCACATATGTAATTTTGGGAGGCTCCATCAAAAAAACCCCAAGAACTTTTTTTTTCAATGGTTACTTCTCTTATAATTTTGGTCTTGACTCTCCCTTTAGTTGGTAAATACAAGGATAGGATGGCCAAGCTATTGAGAGTATTTTTTCGGGTGCTAGTATAACTTCATTAAAAATGACTTCATTCCTAGCAAGCCACACACCCCAAATGATCAACAGGGGTAGCAATCTATATCTCTTAAAAACTCTGTTCTCCCACTAGTTCCTCCAGGCTTGTTCCAAAATGTGGTTGATCCAAAGAAAGTTTTTTTTCAGAAGTCTAGACACTTTTGTCCATACCTTCTTTATATAAAGACAGTCTATGAAGAGGTGTTGTGCTAGAGAAAATCCTTTTTTGGAGTATGTCCCAAGATGGAGCCTTGTTTGTAAGCACGCTCCACATACAAAGTTTTGATTTTGTAGGACAATTTATTCTCTAGAGTTTTTTCCACTACCAGATCGGTTCTTCTTGGACTTGTTCTTGGATTAAGAAGGTATAGCCTTCGTTTGGAGTGTAGATACCAGAGGTAGTTTTGTCCCAAACATGTTCGTCCTCTTGGTCCCTTAATATAACCTGTGTTGTTTTTAGGACTGTAATGTATCTTTCCAGTTATGTTGTATCTGCATCATTTAGTTCGAGACCAGTGGCCAATTTCCATCCCTGAGTCCAAAAGTTTGTGGTGTCTGGATCGACAAGTTTGTTTAAAGTGTCGAACCCTTTGATTCTAAAAAAAAGAGTAAGGTGATCTGAAAGAAGGTGATTTCCTTCACTACCCATCCAGGGGTTTGCACCCAAACTCACCCGATTACCATTCCCATATTTCCATACCAATCCTTCCCTGATAACTAAGAAGGATTTGATAATAGCCTTCCAATTGACCGAAACTCCTTTCAAATATTTATGAGCCCATTTGATCCACGACTCCACTGAATCAGGCTCTATGTTTTTTTTTTCTTATAACCACTTTTGTGCAGAGACTGTTAGTGGTTAACAGTCGCCAACCCCCTTTTGCAACCAATTCTTTTGAGAAAACATGAATTTTTTTTAGTCCCCATCCTCCTAGGGCCTTTGGGACAACGATCCTTTTCCATTGAACCCATGGTGTCACCTGTGAATATTTCTTCCGACTCCACAAAAATATGAAGGTGGGATTCCTAGTTGCCTCCAGTGTTCCTTTATGAATCTGTTGTAGCAAGATTTGCCCCACCATTGTTATCTTGCATAAAGGGCCTTTTCCCATTTCCATATGTAGACTTGTCATCTCGTTTTGATGAATCCAGAGCCAAAAATACATATTTTTCCACATATATGCACCCTATCTGTTATACAACATGCATATATGCAGGCTTCTCCACTACAACCCGCGTACAATGAGATTTGTGCCATAAAATACAAAATGGAGTCAGGTTTCCATGTCACGGCGGGAGATCTTTGATCCTTAGCCTTCCACATACTGGAAACATTATGACTCAGCCCTTCAGTTGCATTTTGAAGACTATAGAAGCACAATTCCAAGCTATGGAAAAGAGGAGAAAGAATTCAACTTTGAGAGCAAAGTTACTCTAGAGAAATCACTTCATATTAAGTCTGCATCCCTTTGTCCCTCAAGTTTGAACACAGTGTTCATCCCCCAAGCTCTTTCCCTATTGTCGAGAGAACCTCACTGTCTCTCTCCTATGAGGTTGCCTTTGGTGGAGGATTGAAGTGGTGGAGGCCCAGTTGGAAGGAACTTGGTTTCTTGGTTTTGAACCGTACCAACACAGAAGTCTGTAATGTTGTCACTTATGCTGATCAATTATTAATAGAAATACTCCTTTCCCTTCCTATTAGTATTGTGCAAATATATGATTATTATCCATGGGCATGTTTGTAATGTTTATTAATGGATTATGTTATCTAATGTGCTAACTCCTTTATACTATCACCATGTACTTTCTATGCTCGTTTGTTAAGAACTTATTGCAGGTATAAAGCTTTGGGTCGAAGTGCTCAACGATGGAACATCATTGAACGTTAGATCGAGGTAGGCCTCTTTCTTATCTTGCACATTAGTTTATATAACATACAATGGAATTGAGTTGATTTCTGCAGTCATACATGTCTGTTGTGGTTTACCCTTGGCCATAGAGAGTTTTTCCCTTGTAACAAAATTGGCGACTCCACTGGGGAGAGATCTTCCTTCTAAGGGTTGAAGTACTTTTTATTCTTGCATTGCTCTTTTACCTTTGTGTTTCTTGTCGTATCACTGCTTGACAGATTCTGTTCACTCTAGGTCTGAATTTTCAGCTTTTTTACCCTTGCGTGGCCTTGTTTTCAAGCCTGTACACTCCCTATTGCCTTGACAGTCACATACACACACACGCTATCTCACTGCTAGATGCGTATATACGCCCTGTTTCCTTGAACAATAATGTATACCACTTTCTCTTGCTTGTTTGCTTGGTTTAGTGACTGTTGGGTGGGATTTGATGATTGTTGAGCCTTCTTAGGTCTCTCTAGTGCCCGTTGAGATTCTCTAGGTTGACAGTAAAACTGTTGGGAGTTGAATTTTTGGGCATATTCTTTCTCATTTTTTTTCATTTTTAGTTTGTCCTTGAACCCTGGGTTGTTTTCTTGGATGCTTGGTATTCTTCTTGAATTTATTTTGTTTAAACATAGTAGAATTTATATATCAGGTTGCTTTTCAGTCCATGCATTTTCTCTTTAATATATTGAAAATAAAACAAAATAGGCATTTTGCATTGGTTAGCATTTTTGTCTTTGAACCTTTATCATTATCTTAGCACATTTAGCGAAAGATTGCATTTTACTTCTGAATTGTAGAGTTGAAATTGAAAATTGCACTGTTTTTATTAGCATGTCATTCATTGAAAAGTTAAAGATAGACTTTGCATTATATTCATATTTATCTTCTTGCAGAGTCAAAACATCATGAGTTTTGCTTCCATAATCTTTTGAGTCATCGCAACCAATAAAATTTACGCTTTAAACTAAAATTGATTAGTCACGATTTTATTTTTAGGGTTCACAAACTAGTCTAGGATTTAGTGCCTTGGAATAGAATTTTGTGAGTAAACTTATCCAAGGAAATTAAATCAACATATGTGTCTGAGACAGGGAGTTGAGAATTCCATTGTATAATTTGTAAGATCAGGAGGATCCGCTCACACCAGAGTTAATCATGAGGTCGCGCGAAGTTAGTTGAAGGGATAACCCCTGGATACTCACCTAGCATCAAAGATATTTCTGTGGATTTATTCGTATTTGGGGATATTGCTAGTACCCGTACCTCTGTGAGAGGCGGTGCTTTCAAGGTTTTGGGATTTGCTACCCTACCCATATGGTGATCCAGAATTACGACTGCTCGCATATGCATAAGTTATAAAGTGGTTTATTAGTTTCTTGAATTAGGTATCTCATAGGTTACTTGCAGGGGTTATTCTGCTTGTACCTTGGGTCAGGTAGAGGTCGGAAAACACACAGCCTTTATGGAGGATTACCTCTCCGGGGGGATCTGACCGACTGGTTGTTAATCCCATGAGGGCCCCTATAACTGATTTTGTTACCTACAAACTTTAGCGGGGAGTCTCAGGTCCCTCTTGGATGAGACATACCTTCTTTAGCGAGGGAGGCCACTCAGCCACTTTAGCCCATTTGCATGCATATTGGCCATTTGACTTTTTGGTATGCTCTTTGACTACTAGTTGGCCTTAGGATATATTTTTGTAGAGTCATAAGTCATCGTGGAGTCGGAACAACTTCCCCTTCGGTCCTATCGGTTGTTACAGTTACCACTGGATTTCGGTTTCTTGCCTTCTAAAAGGCATAGAGTTTTTAGAAGTGGTACACACACATCCACCTTTCAGACTCATGATTGCACAAGGATGAGTATTGAGTCTAGTCTTCATAATACTGGGAGTTCTTCGACTCCCATATCCACTATACTTAATGGCACCCCTTCAACTCTTGCAGCTGCTACAGTTGCAATGCTAGAGGCTTATACCAGTACTATGGCTCGGTCTGTAGTTAATGCTTCCTCTCTTGCCTCTAACCCTTTTGGGGGTTTTGGTCACTCACCGAGTTACAATGTTCAGTCCATCCCTATGGCTTCTAGTCCATTTTCTTATGGTATGCCTAACTTCACTTCGCAGTTTTCAACTACCATCCCAACTGTTATCCCTAATGTTAGCCTTGGACTTGGGGGCACTACACCTCCTTACACTCCTTTTCCATTTGGTGGCTTTCATACCCCCCAAATGAACCCTTATATATGAAGTGTCCCTGATTTTAACCCTGGTTCTAATCCTTCTACGACTGGATGGAACAACCCAACTGGTGGACAGGTTCCACCCTATACCCCTACCTCCTCGGTGTTGATTCCGACCAATACTTTTGGCATGACGAATCCACTTCAATCCTCTGGGTTCCCTCCTGGAGGAGGTCAGTCTTACACTTTGGGCAACCCCCAACTTGGATCCAATCCGGTTGGGGGCAGTTTTCATAACCCCCAGCTCAGATCTAATCCGACTGGGGGAAATTTTCACAATCCTTATCAGAATATTCCTGCTAGAATGATTCCCAAACCACCCTATATGAATCAGCCCAGAGGAGGACCTTATAATTCTGGACACGGCTTTGGTTCTTACTAGAATCCTGGGTGGAATGCAGTTCCCAAAACACAATCTTTTGAGGGAGGATGGGGCTAGATGTCGCCACCCCATCTCCCTTTTCTGGCCATGCTCAATCTGCCAGAGTATTTAATGAACGACCCGGTGAGTCATGATCCCACATGGCCCCCTGTCCCCACCAAGCTTCCTTCGTACATCCCAAATTTTGAGGGTAAGAATGGAGAGGATCATGGGGAACATGTTACTACCTTTTACCTTTGGTTCTCATCAAATTCACTGAACCATGATTCTATTAGATTATGATTGTTTCAATGCACTCTCATTGGATTTGCTTCGCAATGGTACATTGAGATGCCTAGGGGGACATATGGGTCATTTAATTAGTTGGTGGTGGCCTTTCTCAACCAATTTCAATTGCCCATTTGTTATGATGTTGGCCTCGAACTTTTGTCGACTTTACACCAAGACACCGCCACTCACATCTTGGATCATATCCAGGAATGGCGTAGATGGAGGCAGTTGATTAAGACTCCTATACCCCCAACCTTTCTCCTAGAATGGTTCCTAAAGTCTTTGCACCCTCCTATCTCAAAGGATGTTGCTACTTCCAGGGTATCCAATGAGGAATAAGCTATCTTTAGAGCCCACCAATTAGATTTAATATACGCTCAGTCTGGGATGTTATATCACCTTCTTCCAGAAGCACCACAATCAAATTACGATCCTAGGCAAAAACCCGGACCTCATGCCTATGGCATTGTAGGGTCCGCCAATGTAAATTCCACAGACTCGGCAATGAAGTCTACCATAGGATCAACTTTTTCTGCATCCTCCAAAACCACCCAGTCGACGGATGTACATTCTGTGCAATCGTCAAAAAACCCAAATGGTGACCAACAACCAGATGGGAATAAAAGGAAAGGTTGAAACAATCGCAAGGGTGGGAAAAATGGTAACAAACCCAAGGACAAAGATAATAATGGGAAGCAGAATGATAATGTTGGAGAGCGCAAGAAAGAGAAATGTAAGGTGAATTTTCCTTGTAAACTTTGTACTAATGACCACCTTACACATTTATGCCCCAAACTCGTGGAGGCTGCGAGGCTTTTAAATATACCGCCTATTGTGTTGATGAATCCATTCCCTCACAACAAACACTTATCCTCGAGCTCTTTGAATGCCATAAATGCGCCCGGTGGAAGTCAAAACCCACCATCGCAAGATGGCGACTGTGTTTGTATCAATATGGTCGACGCAAATATTGATATAGCCACTCGTTCTCGAGATTATAGCTCTTCAAAAGATAGTATTGGTCTAGAAGCTCCTCCTCCCCCTCCAGAGATGAACCTACAGATTGAGAAACTAGAGCCACCTCCTCGTATTCTGAAAGGAGTACTCGAGTGCTCTACTCACAACCCTAATGCTAGAGCTGCCTAGAACTACTCTATCGTTGAGGATCTGGGCCAAATCCCTTGTGCGATGTCAGCTTTGGAGGTACTCCAGACGTGTCCATCATAGAGGAATGCCTTACTCTTTGCCTTAGGAGCTCTAGAACCTAGTGGCTCGAAAGTTATCAAGTTTGACGTCATGGATGTGAAGCCTCGCTTACCTTACCATGTGGATTTTCAAATCCACGTGGAGTATTCCAAGTATACTATCAAATGAGTAGTCGTTGATGAAGGTGCTTCCACCTACATGATGTCCCTGGTTTTTTGGAAAGCTCTCGGTTCTCTGACCCTTTCCAAGTTGTCAAACATGTTGATTGCATTTGACGGTCATTCCTTTCTCCCTCACAGTATTCTCCCTGCCTTTCCAATCCACTTAGGTGGGAAGACAGTAGAGGTGGAGGTAGAGGTATTTGATGCACCTCTTGATTATAACCTGTTACTAGGTCATAATTGGACCTATTCTATGGTCGTTGTCATATCATCTATCTTCCGTATACTTTGTTTTACTCATCAAGGGGAGATCGTGACTATCGACCAATTATCCTTTGCGTACTCTAGTCCTAATGCATATGTTGGACCATCGATCCCTGTGATCGAGAATTCTTAGCCGAAAACTGAGAATATCGATGTCAAAATGTATTCTTCCCTCATGGGTACCTTTGACTTCTCGGCATCGATTCACCACCTTTACGCCATGTCTAGTAGGCCTGCTTCAGCAGGGAGGTCTATTCCTTTTCGCACTTCCTATTTTAGTGATCCATGGACCCTACCTTCCCCGACTTCATCGAGTGAAGGTCAGTTGCATGTTGGAATGGCTATGCCACTATCGACAATGGAGATTACGTATCAATTTGTTATTGACTCTTCTCCCGATCTCGATCATGTTACCTCGCAGATGGATGAGGAGAATCTTGTTCTTAGGCCTGTATGAGATAGCTTGTTGTCTTTTTCACATGATTTCTTATATGAGACTTTGCCTTCGGATTAAGCCATCCTCGAAGCCATGAATGGTTTCGAGAGACCTTGGGATGATATGCATCATCGATCTTATTTTCTCCCAAGTCTTGAAAGAATCGAGCAAGATGAATTTCAGTCTACCTTGAGTGAGATAGTCGGTCATGCTGTAGTTCCACTTGATATGCACGACATTTACACTGAAGGAAATATGGCGAGTATTTATCCTACCGTCTCAATCGATATCTCTCATAACCCTGGCAAGATTGAGAACGTAAATATAGGTGTGGATTGTTCGCCAGAAGAAATTCTGATCTTCACTGAACTCTTCAAATAATTTCGATATGTATTTGCTTGGTCACATGAAGAGATGCTATGGATTGACCCTCGTATTGTCGAACATGAGATTAGAACTTATCCAGATGATAAACTTGTCCAACAACATCTTAGAGTTGTAAATCCCAGGAAGGCCACTACTATTAAGGTAGAGGTGGAGAAGCTACTTAACATTGGCTTCATCTACCCAGTTCCCTTGATCGAATGGGTATCCAACCCCGTTCCTGTGAATAAAAAGAAAGGAACCATCCGTGTGTGTATGGACTTTCACGAACTAAACAAAGCTTGTCCTAAAGATAACTTCCCCATGCCTTTCATTGATCAGATTCTCGATGAGTGTGTGGGAAGCGAGATATTTTCTTTTATGGATGGATTTTCAGGCTATAACCAAATCCAGATCAAACTTGAGGACCAACACAAGAAGACATTTATAAGTCCTTGGGGTACATTTGCATACCAAAAAATTCCTTTCGGCCTTAAAAACACCGGAGCAACCTTCCAATGTGCCATGACTTTCGCTTTTCACGATCTCAAGCACATAGTCGAAGCCTACCTTGATGATCTTGCTGCTCACTCTCGCAAGAGAGTGGATCATGTTATACACCTTTGACTAGTTTTTGAAATATGTTGTTATTATAGAATCCGGTTAAACCCTCACAAATGCATATTTTGCATTATGTCTGGTCGTCTCTTAGGATTTTTAGTTTCCGAGACTGGGATCATGGTAGATCCTCTTAAGGTTGAGGCAATACTTAAGTTGCCTCCCCTGTGCACGATTAGACAACTTCAAGGCTTACAGGGGAAAGCTAACTTTCTATGTTGGTTCATAGTGAATTATGCCAATATCACTAAGGGTTGCACGTGCCTCTTGAAGAAGGAAACACCTTTTATCTAGGATGAGCGATCCCAGGAGTCTTTCGAAGCTTTGAAGAAATCCTTGGTATCGACCCCTCTGCTGAAATCCCCTAATTACAGTAGAGATTACTTGTTGTATATTGTCGCATCTACAGAGAAGATTGGTATGGTTCTAGTTCAGGAGGATGATGAGCTCCATGAGCATGTCATCTACTATCTTAGTCGAAATCTAGTCGGTCCTAAGCTTAATTACTCTCATGTTGAAAAAATATCTTTGGTTGTCATTCACGCAGTCCAATGTTTACGTCACTATATATTGCTTTGAAAGACTACAGTGGTTGTTGATGTCAATCCATTTCAATACATCCTTACCAGGCATATCATAGGGGGGAAATATAATAAATGGATTGTCATCTTACAAGAGTTTGATCTCGACTTTGCTTCGTCCAAGTCTAAGAAATCGCTACTTTTTGCAAAGTTAATATCCGATTTTCCATGATTAGACGAGGATGTTATCCATGTTGATTCATTTGTGGATGAACACATTTTCGTTGTCTCATTGTCCGACCCTTGGTATGGAGACATTGTTTTATATCTTCAAACCTTGAAGTTTGCTCAGCATCTCTCATGAGATGATCAACGATGTGTTAGATACCAAGCCAAAAAGTATACCATCATCGGTGACACTTTATATCATCGAGGAGTAGATAATATCTTGCATTGTTGCTTAAATCACAAGGAAGTCGAGTCAGTCCTAAATGATTTCCACAAAGGGGCTTGTGGTGGTCACCTATCTGGGCTTGCGACAACCCAAAAAGTCCTGCGAGCCAGTTATTTCTGGCCTACTATCTTTAAAGATTATATTGAAGTGGTTAAGAAGTGTCACCCCTGCCAGGTGTTCACTTGAAAAATGCACTCTCATCCAACCCCTCTTCACCCAGTCATTACCATTGGTCCCTTCACCAAGTGGGGCGTAGATTTCGTCAATTGCAACCCAACTTCGGCTAGAGGGCAACAACATATTATAGTGGTTGCCAACTACTTTACTAAGTGGTTCAAGGCCATGCCTACTATAAAATCCAATGGGAAGACTGCAACCTTCTTCATGTTCAACCAAATTATCGCTCGGTTCGGTATCCCGAGTGAGATTGTCACTGATCATGGCAGTCACTTTTAGAATGAAATGATGGTAGAACTAGCATCTAAGCTGAGGTTTAGACACGGTCATTCATCCCCTTATTACCCCCAGGAAAATGGGCAAGTAGAGGCTGTCAACAAGTCTCTCAAAACCATTTTGCAAAAAATATCAATCAGAGTAATTCCAATTGGCACATCATGCTATATCCCACGCTTTGGGCATATCGAACCTTGGTTAAGACTGCCACTGGTTTTTACCCTTTTCAGTTAGTGCATGGTGTGGAGTCTATCCTTCATGTTGAATGCGAAATCCCTTCTCTCAAGTTGGCAGTCGAGCTCCTACCTGAAACTTCAGACTTAGAGTGATTCCTTGTGCACCTAGAGAGTCTTGATGAGCAGTGTTGAGACGCCTTTATGACTATCGAGGCAAACAAGAAATGTTTCAAGGTTCAGTACGGCAAGTCTGTCGATCCCCAGTTGTATGCAGAGGGTGACTTGGTCCTCTTGTATGACCAAACAAAGAACCCCTAGGGGCAAGAAATTTTAAGCCCATGTGGTAAGCCCATGTGCGACGTGTTCTAGAAAACAGAGCCTACGAGTTAGAATATTATGAAGGGAATAAATTGGCCAGGCCCAAAAATGGGCTCTACTTGAAAAGGTACTACGCTTGAGCCCTAGGCTTGGGCATAAATCTTTGTATACTAATGTAAATTTAGTGTATATACATCTCTTTCCCCCTTTTTTTTCCTTTGTCTTTAGCTTGCTTATCAAGTTTTCCCTTTGTTAGCAGATGTCAACGGAGTCTTTGGTCTACCTAGGATTCGCAGACGGAGCCAGTCATCATACATGAAACTTAGCTTCCAGTGCTTGGGTGGTTTACTCACCCGAGGGTATGCTGGTGTCTTCAGGTGGAATATGCCTAGGGCCATCGACGAATAATGTGGCCGAATATAGCATCGTCATAGAAACTTTTGTGTGATGTTAGCTCGCATGGTATCTGCTCTTTAGAAGTTCACCTAGATTCCCAATTAGTAGTATGCCAGTTGAAAGGTCATTACCACATGCGTGATCCTACTTTACTCTGTCGATTCCTACGGGTACGTATTTTAGAATGACAATTTGATTTGATTACATATTATCACATTCCTAGGAGTTCTACTCATGTATTCGATGCCTACGCTAATTACGTTTTAGATTGGAATTTTTCACATTAATAAAGAAAATAAAACCATTAAATCATTGTACACATTGTAAGATATAAGTAAAGTTGAAGATTCCTTCTTATATATTTCAAAATATGGTGTTTATATTACAAAATTAGGGCTAAAACCCTCAATACACATATACAGTCGGTATACATATCCCACAACATCTATGCCTGTGACACCAGATGTGTGTCATGGTAGAAAACCACGGTGTTTGCTAGACGCCGGAAGAGTCGTACCCACACTCTAGGTACACCAACCACCTGTTGTTGCATGGCTTCAGGTGGATCCTCTACCTGAACCATAGGAATCCTCTGTGTCAAACGAGACAGGTTTCCCTGTATGTTTTCTAGGACCCTCTCTGCTTCTCCTCCTACCACCTCATATCCCTGGTTCCTCAATCTATGTCGAAGAAATCCCTCTGGCCGTCCTGGACCCACATTTGCGATTACACAAGTGTCTAGTTAATATTTAAACACCATCCAAAACAAATATATTTTTGTTCCTTAAATACAAAAATACAAAAAATGAAATATTTAAAAAATTGTTACTTATATCACCGTAGGCAGCCCCTAGTGGAAGTGGAATATCAGGATCTCCTCTGAAATCGATCCCTGCATAGGGATAGTCGTCCAGAGAAATGACTTGCACTGCCACCAAAAGAAAAAATCATCATTGTAGGGCATTGATACCCTACCTCCCCCTTTCTGTCTCATGACCTTGATCCACCGCACCATGGCTGGATCGCGTGGTTCTCTAGGAAGGATATCCACTCTAGGTCCTAGACCTAAAACCCACTCGAAAAAGAAACTACAAAGAATAGAGGCAAACCCAAAGTTTCACTTACTCCCCTGTTTTCACTCTATTAGCTGACCTTTCATATTGGCCAGCAGTGAGGTACATCAATCATAGACAGTGTGTCTAGCACACTCTACTGCGTAAAACATAAGCAGTCTCTATGCTTGATGCAATGAGGCTGAACCTATGATCTTGGTAAGCATGAGCACAATTATCGTCAAACTGAGGTTACTTATTTCCCAGATGGGGACTTGGCTTCCCACCTTGGGTGTCCCTGCTACA
This sequence comes from Picea glauca, assembly GCA_000966675.3. Taxonomy (NCBI): domain Eukaryota; kingdom Viridiplantae; phylum Streptophyta; class Pinopsida; order Pinales; family Pinaceae; genus Picea; species Picea glauca. The sequence continues at coordinate 83,413 of JZKD02S0320508.1, forward strand.
CAGTGGGCATCGATATACTCCTCGATCTTCATCCCACTCCCTGCTTCGCATGACTTGAGGTTCACAACCTCTCCTCGATGTGATAGACTAGTCAATAAGTAGATTTCCTCTACTTCGATCCTCAATGGTTGTCCATCAAGGATAAAGCTCTCGCTATCAAGGTCCCAGTAACCCACCAACATCTCCAACAACCTCACTTGGGCCCTCATTCCTTTGAGAGCCCAAAATTTGTACAAGCCACATATTTTTAGAGCTGCTTGAGCCACCGAATCTTGATCCATAGTTGCATCTACCTCCTTATGCTCTCTCTCTCTCCATTCCAGGACCATCCTACAAAAAACAAATCAATTTTTTGAGTTAGAACCCCTCTTTTGTCCATTTGTGTACCTATACACGACCTTCTTTGAACACAGTCACATGTAGGGCTTAATAAACACTCCCTATGGTTCACACAGAGGCGTATACCTCATCATACATGTGACCTTAACAAAGGCAACCCACGTATACCAAAAATCCTAATTTACGCCCTCAAAAACTAAAAAATGAAACCTAATTCAAAAATGTAATCCAATGAATTTGAAGAAAATGAAATGAAGATTTACCTGATCTAGATGGTTCATGATTTTGTTGCTTGATGCTCTCGCAATGTTCATTTGAATCTTGGAGGTATTTTGGTCCAAATTTCATTATTTGGGTAAAAATCAAAATGATACAATAATCTTTGATTTTATTACTATTTATAAGCTATTTTTACCCACTTTATATAGTTTCGTGATATTTTTTAACCTAATGGACTAATTCAAGAATGGTTTTGAGCTTTTTTTTTGTAGTTTTGATTCAGTTTTCTTGCGGATTTCCACGTCATGATTGGTCGTTCGTCACCTCGGGCAGGTATTTTCATAACCTAACATATAGGATAGGTATCCAATCCATCATGCATATTTTCATTATCCTTTGACTACCGCTTTTTACGCCTTAGGAACGAACCCATTTGTTGCGACATAGAACCTTTCGTCTGTTATAAATAATGTCGCTAATAAATGGTAGAGACGTACCAAACATGGGTGCCCTAGTTAGATCCTCTTTGTCATTTGGTTCCCATGCTGTGTTTTTTCTTAGGACCGGGAGTCCATTATAATTCAATACATGACCTTATGGTGAGCCTCATTTCTCATTCTTGCACATGTGGCCTTATTCCCCATGGACTCCCAAAAACGAATCTTAGTTAAGCTCTTTTTCGACTCGCCTAAAAGCTGAAAAGATTTCCAAGTGATTTGTCCCTTTCACACTCGTTAAATTGGATTTGAAAGGTCACGAGTCTTAATTAATCTCTTTTCCCACTCATTATCAAAAATAGAAAAGATTGTCGAGTGAACTTGTCTTTTTCACACTTGTAAATTGGATTTGAAAAGATGTCTATTTGGCACAAGTTTACCCCTTTTTCACACCAAGTAGACTACAAGACATAAAAAAGGATATTTTTTGGTGTTAAGTTGTGATTGCATCTCATGCCCTCACTTGCAATATTGAGCCTTTAGACGGTTCTCGCTTTGTGTTATAAACCGTTGCCTAAGTAGTTTTTTGCATCCTCAACCAAACAGAGCCTTGTTTATATCCTTCACATTTTGACACCCTATACCCTGGAGGGAACATCACCCCAAGTGTCCATCTCCCACATGCATTTCCTTGCATTAAGCATAGGTATGTTCCACTGTTGGAACTAGTTTTGCTTACTTGCGACACTCATTTCCTCCTTTGTATCATAGCATTCATTTGTTATGAAAAAACAAAAAAAGATGGGCAGGAAGGGAGTACTATATTATAATTGGCAGCAGTTGTGTTTCCTTTGAACAGAGCACAAAATTATTGAGTCCTCGTGTCATCATAATTATGGGTTTAGCATGACTTTAAGAAGTTGATCTCGTCACAGAGTTTTCTCTAGCGTCTGGTTACTCTTCCAGTCCCTATAGAGAACGTTATTGATGCCTCCTAGATATAATAGTCACATCGTTGAGTCTATGCTGTCAGAGTCCACCATATGTCTCATGCTCTTGTTCAAAGGAAGTCCATAAACCTGTGTCGGTCACTCCTCAGAAATCTTGACTTTGCATGTCGGCCATACCCTCCGTTTGTCTCAGAATCACATGATACTATGGTCTTACCATGCACCCTGGTTGTACTTGCATCATCGGTAGGTCACCTTGAACCCAACAATCGACATTTCATCATTGGTCATTGACTGGGTGGTTTCCCTTGTGTTTGACGACAAGACATCTATTCACACTTTGGGATTTGTGCAGTGT
>JZKD02S0320508.1:100086-122690 GCA_000966675.3 Picea glauca
GGAATTGGTTCCAAGACCAAAGGATAAGAATGTGATCGACACAAAGTGGGTATACAAGAATAAATTGAATGAATATGGACAGGTTACAAGGAACAAAGCTAGATTGGTATGTAAATGATATGCACATGTTGAAGGAATCAACTTTGAAGATACATTTTCCCTAGTTTCCAGAATAGAAGCAATCCGATTGCTTTTAGCTTATGCATGCTCCAAAAATATTAAATTGTATTAGATGGACGTAAAATCAAATTTTCTAAATGGGGAACTTGAATAAGAAGTCTACATTGAACAACTAGAAGGATTTCAGTTGTCAGAGAATGAAGATTATGTGTAAATTAAAGAAGGACTTGTATGGTCTAAAACAGGCTCCTAGAGCATGGTACTCTAGACTGGATAAATATCTACAATAGGCAGGGTTTAGAAAAGGAACTGTAGACAACAACTTCTACATCAAGGTAAGTCAAGATAATATTTTATTAATTGAAGTTTATGTTGATGATATTATTTTTGGTAGTGATGATGACAGGTAAGCCAGAAATTTGAAAAGGATATGCAGAATGAATTTGAAATGTCATTACTCGGAGAACTATCTTTCTTTCTGGGACTTCAGATACATCAAATAAACCAAGGAATTTTTATTTCTCTAACCAAGTATATCAGAGAAATGCTAAAGAGGTTCGGAATGGAAGATTGCAAACCAATTATCACTCCCATGCAAACCAGTAGTAAGTTGAGCAAAGATGATGATTCAAAGTCTATAGATCAAAGGCAATACAGGTGAATGATTGGTAGCCTACTATATGTGACAACATCCAGACTAGATATAATGCATATAGTTGGATAGGTGGCACGATTTCAAGCAACACTAAAGGAATCACATGTATTAGCAGTGAAGAGGATATTCAGATATGTCAAAGGAACAAAAGATTTTGGATTATGGTATTTGAATGGAAAGGATCTATCATTTATTGCCTACACAGGTGTAGATTGGGCAAGTTGTATTGATGAGCAACGAAGCATTAGTGGAGCATCGGTCTACTTGGGTGAGTGTTTAGTATCATGGATAAGTAAGAAACTATCATCAATATATTTATCCATAGTTGAGGCAGAGTATATTGCAACAACAACATGTTGTACACAGGTTCTTTGGATGAAACAAACTCTGATAGATATATAGATTGAGTATGATGAGCCCATTCCAATCTATCGAGATAATACAAGAGCCATTAGTATCTCAAAAAACCCAGTGATGCACTCCAAGATGAAACACATTCCAATAAATTATCACTTTCTACGAGAACACATTGTAGAAAATAACATTAGAGTTGAGTATGTGGGCACAAAAGAATAAGTAACCGACATATTTAAAAAACCACTTCCATGGGAATCCTTTGAGTATCTTCACCATAGACTCAGAGTTATTTCTACTCCAAAATGAATGATTTTGAATGCTTATCTTATATGTCTTATATGTACACAAGGAAACGCCATATAGAGGACAATTCAGTTAGGGGGAGCAACCCCAGATGGAAATATACCTTTTCCATTGATGACAAAGGGGGAGAGATTTATCAGATGCAGAGGACATAAGAATGATTCCAGGGGGAGCAATGGTCACAAAGATGTAAAGGATAGAGGCATGGTTCTAGGGGGAGCATGAGTGATATGAATTCAATATTGCATGGCATGATTTCAGTATTGCATCAAAGTGTTGCCATCAATGCCAAAGGGGGAGATTGTTGATTAAGGTTGGTTGTCATTGATGTCTACCCTTGAAGAAAGTCTGGTAGAAAATTCCGGTAGAACAAAGGTTTGGGTAATGGACCCAAGTTTGTTTGATGTAAATATGACTCATTATTGTATTTTCATGGTTGATAAGAAGTACAAATGGATGAACTCCAAAGTGGTCTCCTTATGGTGAAAGCCCTTATGAGAAGACACTTTGTGGATTGAGTTATCCTAGAAGTATGGTTAGAGAACCCATGCTTAATTATGGAATAATTAGATGAAGGTAAAATAATTTTTCAGTGAAACTATCCTAGATGGATATTTCTTGTCATGCCATTTCTGGTGGTATGTAGAACGTCACATAACTCCTCACAGTTAGAGAGTTATGGCCATGTGAAGTTAGAGGACCCTCACGAGTCATATGGAAGCCCCCAAAAGTCAAGGTGTTTGCAAAAGAAATTACTTAAATAACAAAGTTAATGGGGAAATCCCTAAAATAATGAAAGTGGAATGCTACACAAAAGTATAAATAAGAGGCAAGGCTCTCTCATTTAATTACACTTGAACACATTGAATATCTTTTGTTGTGTGAGGCTTATTGGAAATACTCATTGATACATATGAAGTTGTGAAAGTGTGCGGTAGTACAAAGGGTTGATGGAGAAATTATCGGAATTACAACGAATACTAAAAAACCCTATTTTCTTAGGCGTACGTGGGTTGACAGTGTATTAGGGTGCGTACATACTGAGGCGTACGCGGGATGGTAGTGTGTTAGGGTGCGTACATGTTGGTAAAGCCATGGAAACTTGAGAAGATGAAGATGCAAAGGTTCTAGATTTTGAGATCAAGATCCTAGGAAGGTCTACAGTGCTCAGATACATCAGATCTATCCATTGGTTCAAAAGGTATGTCTTATTTCTATGAATAGTTGGATTTTGATGTATGCATGAGAAATGGTTATGGAGATTTGAGGATTCTCCCTAGAAAGACTAGTGGCTGCATGGGATCTTTTGTATAAGTGAGATGTATAGAAATACAGTGCTAGTATATTTATCATTGATACTTCTTGTTGAGGCACATCTTGTATTTCTTGGCATATGGATAAGGGTTTTTGTGATATATGGTTGAGATCTTGTATTGGTTGATGTATTGAGAGGCTGAATATCAGAAAGGGTTTGAAGTCTAGATCATGTGAGGGTTATTATAATTATTCATTATTACACAAACTTTTGGCACATGAATAGAGAGAGATATGTATGCAAATGCATTCACAGGGTACAAATACAGTCTGGATGCAGTGACAAGTTACATATCTATGTGAAAGAAGTTACACAAGGTCAGAAGTTTTCAGAAAAAAGAAAACCCTAGTTTTCATAAGGCATACACAGGTTGCATAATAGTTTGGTCATGTACATACATAGACTGCATAACATATAGGGCACATACATACACGTGCTGCATCACTACAGGTCGCATACCTGTTGTATTTTGTTGATACATATTCAGTTAAGGTACAAATTGATTACAAAGAAGTTGTATAGGTTGGTTACAGGTCAGTGGTATAGGTTGATACAATTGTACAATGGTATATCTCATAGTGATAGTGTGATAGTGGTTCCATAGTTCTACTTCTATGCCAGGGCGGTTGGACGGGGCAAGGACAAGTGGTTGTATCCACCTTCTAGTCATAGCTAGAGAACATAAGGGGGTTGTAGCCTCCTTCTGGTTGTAGCCAGAGAATTGGGGAGTTGGAGCTTCCCTCAGGTTGTAGCCTAAGAAACTAGGGATTTGCAGCCTCCTTCCAGTTGCAACTAGAAAACAAAGGAATTTGGTTCTTCTAATGAATGTAATTCTTCAAGACATATAATAAAAACCATTCTGTGGTTTTCTCCCGCTTTGTGTTTCCACGTAAAACATCGGTGTACTATGTATGTGTATGATTGTTCATTTGTTCATTTCTTATTTACTTGAAAGTTATTGGATGATAGTGCTACATTCATATAACACTTGGATTATATGGTTAAAAAGGATTAGATTTCTCTATTACTAATTCACCCCCCTCTTAGTAATCCAACACTACGCTCTCATTTCGTGCCGAAAATAATACCGATCACTAGCCCAAATTCTCATTGACCCCTCCTCCACCTATAAAACCCAAATGCTCAAATGTATCCTACACACTCACCTATACAGTCCTCCCATGCAATAAAACGACTCAAAACCGAGACTCCCCATGTGAAAGATAAAGGAAAAGTTGTTGCTTCCCCCTCCTCTCCTTCAAGTGACTCAACAAAGTCAGTGTCCTCTTGTATAAACTTGAGGGATGATTGATCCCATGTTATTAGTGAGATTAAGCCTCAAGGTTCCACCCAACCTACGTCTAATTCAGGGAAGTCCGAAGGGGACAACCGTGACAAAAGAAGAATTGCCTCTCAAAGTGGAAAATATGGATTTTGATTTATGTGTTATAATTGATTTGTTGAGGACAGTGGACTGTAGAAAGTTTTGGACAACAAACTATTTTTTGGCATATTGTGGATATTTACATATTTTGGATATAATTTGAAATATTTCTGATATTTAAATTTCAAATTATGGAAATAATTATGGGAGCCACAAGGAGGCATGTGTTTTATTGGTTGTCTAATTGTGTTTATTTTTGTAAAGAAATAAAACGGAGTCACAAGGGGTCCCACCTACTTAGTTATTATTTAATAAAAAAACCCTTAATTATTATTATTATTATTACTTCCCCTAAACTAAAATTAGTTAAGTTTTAGTTAACTTAACTAAATGAGGTAGTTGAACTACTTCAACTCATTTGGAATGCATAAAATCCAAATGGGAAGGAAGAACAAAAGGAGAATAGAAGGAGAAAGCAATACTAAGGTTAGCTCTTGAGTTTTATTGAGATAGTTCAGCTTTCATTCATTCTTCAGTTCATTAAAGGCCTAATTCTCTTTTTGACAATAGGGTCATATTGTAGACATCAAGGTTCAAAGTTGAACCATATCATTCAGATACCTATTTCAAAGTTGTTGATCTATCTTTGATAGTCTGTGTATACTTCTCTGTTTATGAATTGAGTTTCATGACTGATAAATGATATTATGCATAGTCAAGTGGGAAGCAGTTTGTGGCAAGTTGGGGAGATTTTCCATATCTCTCTGGTTGATTGTATGCTTGATTATCATTGAATATATTGATATTTCTACTTTTGATTCTTTGATTGTTTCGTTTCTTCATGATTGTACCTATTACAAGGTATCCCAATATTGAGCCCGGTCTTAAAGACCAGACCAACATTTCTTTAACCTTATTTAATACCATATTAGAGACTGCTAATACCCAAGTTGAGCTTGAATTATCATGGGAAGTGATTGAACATGACATAAGTGTACGAGAATGTTGGAAAGCTAGGAAAAGACAACCTAGGAATCAACCATAACTTTTCTTTTCCTAAAGTTTTGATCTTCTGTTCATGTCCTTAAACCCTCACATCTCTAGGAGAAGAAGAGGTTTATCACCTGAGATCAACCCTATTGTTGAAATAGGAAGAAAAAACGTTGTTTTGTCAGCCCAACAAAGTACTCTAAGAAGAACTTTGTCTGATTCAACCAATTCGTCTTTCTCTCCCTTACCAATCGTTCACAAGATGTCATCTAGTGGTGGCTATGGTGGAATTGGAGGTGATTATTCATCTCAACCTTCAGCCTCGTCGCCGATTCGTAGCTTGTATAGTCATCAAGTCCATGTCAAATCTACTACAAACCCCACCAAGGTCATTAAAAAGTATGGGCTCTTTCAGTTTGAAGAAGATGCTACAAATACTATGTGGCATGATTCCTCTCCTCTTAACCTAGCACCTGCTACTCGTCCACTTCCTAAATTCAGAGAACATATCCCTAGGTTTTTAGGGAATAACATGGTCAATACGAATGAACACTTGGTGGCATTTTATAATGCCTATCACAACATAGGAGCCAATGACAATGACACAGGTATGCACTTATTTGTTAATTCCCTTTAAGGGAAGGCAATGAGAGATTTCTTTGATATTCCTCCCAAGATTCTTTCTACTTGGAATGAGTTATTTTATTGGTTCAAGTCTACCTATGGGCAGTCTAAGAGCCCAACTGAGCAGTTATGGGAGTATAATAACATTGCTTATAAATATGGTGAGACTATCAAGTCTTTCAACTTGTGTTTCACTAAATTATATAACCAAATTCCTGAACTTATTCGCCCTCAGAACCAAGACGCTTTTATGCACTATTTTAATGCTCTACCTTCATCCTACCATCATAGGCTTGAATAAAATTCCATTGATAACCTTGTTTCTTATTTTCATGTTTGTTTAGAGTATGAAGAACATCTTGAAAAAACATGTCTTCCTAAGGGAGACTCAGTTAAACAGACGGACATGTCTGCCCTCTTACAAATTTTACAAGACATGAATAACCTAATGATAGCATACGAGTGGAAGGGAAATGTCCCTTCACTTACCCCTGAGGACTCTTCTTCTTCACCACCCTTTAGGAATCCTAATGAAAATAACTTTCAAGCTAAATCCATCAGGCCTTGCAGTTGGTGTAACTTTTGTGACGAACACCATGAGGAAAGTACTTGTGAGATAAAGAAGAGTGCCAAAGATATAATATTTGGTAAAAGGTGTGAAACTACCATTATGTTCTAGATTTTGCAGAACCAAATGATGTTATGATCACAAATAATAGGAATAAATCCTATGCTCCGAAAGATAAATATGATCCTCCTGGCACTTCTTCTAGCCCAAGCTCATCTTCACCAGTTGCTACTGTACAAATTTATAAAATTCTTGACAGTCAAGGAACTACCTCCCCTATTCCCTCTTCCAAATTCAATATTCTCAATCAATTGGCTAATATTAAAGCTGATGCTACCCTCCTAGACATGGTTGTCATCCCTGAGCAACAAAAGAATTTGAAAAATTTCATGGAAGGAAAATCTTCCATTGTAGCCAACCTCTCTGAAGAGGTATATGAAGAAGATTCAACTATAAATAAAGTAGGTGTACATAATTTTAGACACTCTGTAAAAAACCCCCCATTTTTTATTTCTGTAAAGATTATGGACAAAATATCCCATCGTTGTCTCATTGATGGCGGGTCGGGCCCAAGTGTAATGTCAAAGATTATTATGGAAGAGATAGGCTTGTATTGTACAAATGAAAATGACAGAAGCATGCTCTCTTATAATAGTTTACAACAATTGACCATAGGTGAAATCAAGGACGTGACCTTGGTTTTGTGTGCGCATCCTCAAATAAGGACAATGCTTAATATTCAGGTAATTGACATGCCAGTGAGTAATTATTCAATCATCTTAGGAAGAGACTGGAAAGATTTGATGGGTGGATACCTCTCACTCGACGGGACACACTTATCCGTTCCTCAAAATGGGAAAAACATTATAGTCTTAAGGGAGGGAATAATTTCACCTTATATAGAAATTATCCCATAGCCTAATGTAAATTATATCGAGGAAGACCTAGGAGTGTATTCCATATTTTCATATGAGGACAACACTACCTTGGCACAAATCGACATAGAGGATGGGATGTGGCATATGCACTTTGATGGTTCATGCTCCAATGAAGGAAATGGAGCTGGCATTATCTTATACTCTCCTATGGGTAAAATTCACAAATTTTCCTATAGGTTAGAGTTTTATTGCACAAACAACGTCACTGAATTTGAAGCGTTACCGCTAGGCATTGAAAATGCCTATAATTTAGGTTGCGGTCACCTTACAGTTTTTGGGGATTCCTAAATTGTTGTAAACCTTGTACGTAAGATATATTCTCCTAGCAACAGGTTAATGAAACATTACACCAAAATTGTTTGGGAACTTATTTCAAACTTTCTATCTTTCAACATCACTCATGCTAAAAGGGAATTGAAATCAATGGTTGACATGTTAGTTATTTTTGCAGCCTCTCCTACTCAGAAACTTCTGCCACAAAGACTTGATTGCACCTTTCAATATTTGTATCATCCACATATCCCTGAAAATGTAGAGTCATGGCAGATCTTCCCTAGTGATGAGAGCATTTGTGCTTTCATTCAAAATGAACCTTATAAGCCTAAGGAAATTATATCAATGGAGGATAACAAAATTCCGAAGGGCTTGAATCCTTTAGAAAGTTCATTTTCATCAAGTGATGTAGGAAAAAAACAAAAACATAAACAAGAGGAGTTGAAAAGGAAAGTGGGTGAAACCATTTCCTTGAACATTGGGACGCCCGACTGTCTAAAGAATGTTAAGATAAGTGCCCAATGTTTTGATGGAGAAAAATTGAAGTTCACTGAGTTTCTTAGTGAATTTCAATATTTTTTTTCTTGTTCTTATGAGGATCTTCGTGGTTTTGATCCTTCTCTTATACAACATTCCATTCCTATCAAGGAGGGCATAAAACCAATTAGGGAAAAAAAAGGACCCATTAACCCTGTAGTGGAAGCAACTATTCGAAAGGATTTGGAAAAACTCTTGAAGACCAAGATAATTTTCCCTGTTAAGTATTCTGAGTGGGTTTCTAATTTGGTTCCCGTTCGGAAAAAACTGGTCAGATTAGATTATGAGTTGATTTTCGTGCATTGAATAGGGATAGTATGATTTTTGATCAAGTTGTAGGGTCACAAATGATGTCCTTACTTGATGGTTTTTTTGGTTACAATCAAATCAAGGTAAAAAGGACAGATAAATATAAAACCACTTTTATTACACGTTGGGGAACTTTCTGTTATGAATGTATGCCTTTTGTCTTATCTAATGCAGGTGACACTTTCCAAAGATCTATGCAAATATATTTTGACTATTTGATCAATAAAATTATTAAGATTTATCTTGATGACTTAACTGTGTACTCTAAAAACTGATCATATCATTTCGGTCATCTTAGAAATATTCTCATGTGATCCAGGAAATTCAACATTTCTTTAAATCATTCTAAGTCTATCTTTAGATTTACCAAGGGAAAGCTCCTTGGGCACATCGTCTCTGATTCAAGAATAAGCATAGAACCCGAAAGGATTGTTGCTATCCTAAATCTTCTTGCTCCTACTTCCAAAAAGGAGGTTCAAGCCTTTATGGGTATTATCAACTTTGTCCATAGTTTTGTTCCTGATTTTGCTGTAATGGTCAAGCCAATTCACAATCTTCTTAAGCAATATAGCTCCTTTTCTTGGACGAGTAACGTGGAAAATGATTTCGTAGGGATCAAGAAGGAAATTAGTTCTGCACCGGTTTTGGCGAAGCCAGATTTTGAGAAATAATTTATGATATATACTAATTCTATCGAGGAAGCCATCTATACTATCTTCATGCAATATGATGATCGAGTTAATGAAAAACTAGTGGCTTACATGATTCAAATCTTGTCATATGATGAGTTTAAATATTCTTATATTGAAAAGTATGATTTCTCTCTTGTTAAAGATGTTGAAAAATTTCACCACTTCATCTTAGGTAAGCACACCCTGGTAAAAGTCCCTTAACTTGTTGTTAAGTTTTTTCTCTCACAGACTTGTATTTCAAGGAAGCTTGCACATTGGCTTGCCAAGATCTAGGAGCATGATCTAACCATCATGAATTTTAAAACTATCAAGGGATGTGGCTTAGAACTTCACTTATCTCATCATGCGGGAGAAAGTGAAGAAATTGATGAAAACGATAGATCTCTATAAACATTGTTTTACATTGACAATCAAATCCTTCCTATAGTTGAACATCCTTGGTATAAATATCTGGTGTATTACTTTCAAAATCAAAGATGCCCAGATATTTTGGATACCCATCAAAGAAGAATGCTTCGTCACGAATATTCTAAATACGTCATTATAGGAGACTTCTTGTTTAGGAGATTTGTCGATGGTATGTTACTTCATTGTGTTGACAATGAGGAAGAACATAAATTGTTACAAGAGTCTCATGGATCTTCAAATTCTATTATTCATGTAGGAGGTCACTTTTATTCTAAAATTACTTCTTTTAAGATTATAAAAAAGGGTACTATTGGCCTTCAATATTTCGTGATTCTTATAATTTTTCAAGATCTTGTGACAAGTACCAGAAGTTTGCTAGGAAATAACATCTTTGTGTTATGCCTTTACAACCTATCCTCCCTAACTTTCCTTTTTCAAAATGGGGTCTAGACATTATTGGTCCTATTAATCCTCCATCTTCAGTAGGGAAAGTTTTTATGTTGATAGCCACAGACTATTTTACGAAATAGACTGAAGATGTCCCACTTAAGAATTCACATGATGAACATGTGATTTCTTTCCTTGAGACTAATATTTTTTCCATTTTTGGTCTTCCTTTGGAAATTATTACAGACAATGGTCCTGATTTTATTTATTCTAAGATAACCTAGTTTTTAGTTAAATTGGGGGTTAAATTTTTTACCTCATCATCTTATTATCCCCAAGGAAATGGGCAGGCCGAGTCTACCAACAAGAATCTAGTTAGAATTATCAATAGGCTCATTGAATATAAGCCTCATCAATGGAACACTCTCCTCACTTATGCCATTTGGGCAAATTTCACTACCACCAAGGTGAGCACTGGTTGCACTCCTTTCCATCTTGTTTATGGTCAAGAAGCCAATATTCCCACTGAAATGGAACCTTCTTCTCTTAGGTTGATGCTACATGTTGAAGAATTAAATTCTTCCGATATCTCTCAAAAAATGAATACACTTTTGGCTTTATAGGAGCAAAGGACCTTTGCCTTGGATAATATAAAGAGAAGACAACAAATTGTTAAAATATATTTCAATAAAAGTGTCAAATCTCTCCAATTTAAGGTTAATGAGAAGGTATTGTTATGGGATTCAACTCACGCTGATAGAGGAAGGCATTCAAAGTTCCAAAAGTTATGGTTGGGTCCATTTAATATCTCTTTTGTCTTGGGCACAAATTCCTATATCCTAAAGGACTTGCAAGAGCGATTGTTTTCTTATAGCACAATGATTCACACTTAAAACACTATGTGGAATGAACTTGAAAGTTTAACTGTTGTATGGATTTTTTTTCTGTATTATAGTTTGTTTTATTTTCTTTGATTTTACGTTGTTGTTATTTCATTTCTGTTGTTTCATTTCTGCTATTTCATTTCTTGCTATTATGTTTCTTTTATTGACTTCCTTTCTTGTCAAAATAAAATGTTGGATCCGTTTTTCCATAACGAAGCTATTATGCAAGAATTCTTAATCAATAACAATAAGGTTACACAACTATCATGATGTTCCCCTTTGAAGAAATCATTGAAATTGTTATCTGCTTAAACTGATGTTATATAAGATAGTTGGTTTTATCCCTTTTCTGGTTTCCTTTTCTTCCATCTGATCCAAGATTCAAACGAGCATATCCAAAAAAAAATTATCCTTGAATTAAGGAGTTCTTTCACATGATTAATCAAATGATTATGCATATAGGGATATACCCCCTCATACTTAACACTTTCCATTAGTTATTCCCAAAATCCCAATCATTTTCCCCTTAAGCTGCTCACTTCCCCTTGTTGCATAATCATTTTGATGTCTATCTTAATGTTTACATGGTCTGCGAAATTGGACAATATGAGTTCTTAATCTGTTGGAAACATATTTCCTTGTGGATTCACTAGTTTTTTGACTATTAAAATCACAACGATGAATACTTCCCATAAAGGATTGATAAGCTCTATTATTTATTTATGATAATAATAATTAACTAGTAGGTGGGACCCCCTTGTAGACTAGAGGTACTATGATGGATGTGTTGTGCTTATATGTTTGCTGCTTCTATGATAATGCCTACACAATCTTCTACAATTGGTGATGCAAGTCTTGGTTTCATTCATATGACAACATGGTTGGTTGATGTATTATTGCTAAATGTTGTTGATGTTCACTTGCAATAAAGGGAAGTGCTATGGATATGAGGATTATGTTATTTTACAGGTGTTATGTTATGTTATAACATGATTAATAATCTTATACATGATTTTATGCAAAAAGATAATATGATGATATGGGACCTTGATAAAAAAAAAGGAAAAAAATATGGATAAGTCCTAAGGCTATGGAAAAAAGATAATATATAAACCTTGAATGTATATATAATAATGACAAATGGGAAGTGATGGACCTAGCTGCTATACCATGCGTTTTTTGTTAAGGAATGATATGGAAAGCACATATGGTAATGATATGGAAACCACATTTCTTTTGAAAGGAAGTTTGTACATATGTTAATGCACACGAATATCAAGCCCAGGGCTACATTTTTTTGGTTAAAATGTTATTGTCAAATCAAGATTGGTTTCGATGATTATATTATTGTTGACCTATGTGTGATTAAATCGGGACGATTTTGTTTTTTGGATGACAATGGACCATGTCAGTCAGTATTGGAAGTCCACTGTTGGTGGTTAATATTGGGTCTATTATTATTTCATTTCAAAGGATGATTACTGGATATGGATAATTGGAATCAGTGTGCGTATTATATCTTGTTTTTTTTTAAAGAAAATTGGAGCATGCGGGACTGCGTTTCGAATAATTATGATGTTGGAAATGATGTAATATTGTGTTGCATAGACATGGTATAAGATGCAAGGATTGATATAGTTGAATAAATTCTGGGCAATTGAATTGTTGTCGTTATTGAGGAGAACACACAATCTGTATGTAAATAGGGGACAATTAAATGATTTTGGTCTTAAAAGTGGACGCTTTTTGGATTGTATTTGGAACAGAGTTATGTTTGTTTTTTTATTTAATTTATTTTATGAACAATATCCATTTTATTCCCTCTCATATTCTCACTTTTTCATTCATTATAACCCCTCATGATACCAAATTCATTTTTACATGCCCTGTTCAATAAAATAAAATTAAAACTCTATATGACAGTGGTAAAAGATGACACATAGATAAATCACAACTGATATATTTTGGTATTGTTTGCACAGTCGGTTATTTAATTAATTGTTGAGCAGTACTCATGTTCTTAATCCCTGTAATAATATCACTTTTAACACTCATTAGAATCCCCCCAGATATCCCATGAACCCTATTTCACCCTCTTCTCATTTGGAGATTATTAAATAAATTTTATTGATTGAATTGCATGGGTCTTATGTTAATTTCTGAGCCAAAATTTGTTTCATAGAAAGAGAATGTCATGTATGTTCTTTTAAGGGCTAGTTTCTAATAAATTGTTGCATACAGGATGAGTTCTTCAGTAGAGGAAGTCATGGAAAAAACAATAGGGGAAGAGGTAATTGGAACAAAGGGCCTAAACGATCTAGATTCTCAATTCATTTTGATGTCGATCCTCAGGAGTTGAACCAAAATTTTCAAGATGGGTTTTTCAATTGGATTGGTAAAGGGATAATTCAACCTAGACCAGATAGGCCTCCCTTCCAGCCCCAAAATATTCCTGGTATCCCTGTGCCTCCCCATGTATCTATGCAATTAAAAGTTCCCAAGAATGATGGATGGTAGGAGATTGCTCATCAAAAATTCTCCCACCATCATGGATGGATGATCCAAATGTATATTGGTGGACATCCACCTTTTCCATCTGGCTCAAAATAGTTTTCTGACAATTTTGGAAATTTACTATTTTTAGCAGTTTTTAACTTCCGAGGCCATTTTGAGGGACTAAATTAAGATTTTTTTAGGATCAATATTATCAAAGATAGCCAAATAATTTTACTGAGCCCCAATAATTAATCTCCTCGACTATACCTTTCCAATGAGCCATCATTCGCCCCAAACGAAGATCGTATGCCAAAGTTACACCCCCGAGAAGTTGATACACCAAACTACCCAAAACGGGGTCCACAAAACTGTTGGATTTTTATCTTCTAGGGTTAGGGTTTTGGATTTTATTTATGATAAAAAGGAATTTGGAGCCTCATTTTAAAATCATCTTCTTGCTAATTTGAGTAGCAGACACATTTCTTCTCAAAGATAAGCTACCACAATTCTAGCGAGTCTCTCACTTTGTGTTTTTACAGTCTTTGTACATTTTCGTTCATTAATAGAAAATTGCGTATTACTGTATCTCTGTGTTTATGGTTGCATATCTGATACATTTCTATTATATGATCGGATATCCGAGATATCTTTGTACATTTATTTATTATATCTTTTCTCTCATTTTGTGCTGAAAATAATCCAGATGAGTGGTATCAGAGCATGCTACTCTTGATCGTTTTTCAATGCATGTCCCTGACGAGGTCTGAGTATAGCAAGTTGGGTATCGCGATTGTCTCTCTTGAGGACAATCACTCTCACACACCCAAGAAACCCTCCATGGCCGAAGAAAATAAAAATGATAGAGAAGATGATTCTATTAATTTGTTGCTTGAACAAACTCTCATGCGACAAAGGGCCGAAATGACAAAGCGTTTTTCCCACATCCTTCAACGCCTGCTGATAACAACATGAGTGTCTTCATCAAGCAACCACTTTAAGGACATATTCCCATATTTTTATATTCCCATATTTTAAGGACATATAGATGTAGATGCTCTAGAAAAATGGTTAAATCTGCTAGAAGGTTATTTCTCTGTTCATAATTTCTTCGACAGGGAAAAGATCACCTTCACACTCCTTAAGGCTCTCCCCCATGTCAAACATTGGTGAAACAATTACTGGAAGAAAAGTTCCACAGAGGATTCTAGAATATATGGGGCCAAGCCCACTTGGTATTTTTGTGTGGATGTTGTAAAGGAACAATATTACCTTGTTGGAAACTATGAGGACCAATACATGAGATGGACCACACTACAACAATAGAGGGGCCAAGAAGTTATAGTTTTCACCAATACCTTCCACACCTTGCACACCAAGATGGGTATCAAATACTCTTAATGACATTTGGTTCTGAAATACTATGGGGCTCTACACAGATACATCCAAACTGAAATGGATTTTCTGGACATCTCATCACTCGATGTTTCTTATCAATATGTTGTTAAAATTGAGTAGAAATTTAGGCACCAGAACAAACGGGAGTTCAGGCCTACAAATATGCCACAAACAAAGTATGATAAATATGGACCTAACAAATAGTCTCCTAAAAACCATTCCAAGACACATGAAAATAACGGTCACAAAAAAATGAAGGACACTGGAAAATGGTGTGATTTCCACAAAATCCCCTGGTACAACACCGATGAATGTTTCTCAAAAAAGTCATTGGTGGTCGAGATCAAAGACAAGGAGTCGAGCCCTGATTCATAATCTGATTCATAAAATATTGATAGAAGACATATCATCGACGTAGACCCCACTGCTATTGTCACGACCACAATAATTCAACCAGAAGAACCCACATATCATGAAGAGGGGGATCACCTTTTTCATTCACAAATGTGGGTGAAGAGGACCCTGTTGCATTTTATTGTTGATAGAGGAAGCCAAAAAAACCTCATCTCAACAGAGGTCATAAAATAGTTGGGATTGTCGACAATACCACACCTGCAACCATACAACATTGGGTGGCTCCGCCAGGGATGAGATCTTCGTGTCAGCCAACAATGTCGATTGTCATACGACATCCAACCCTTCAAAGATAAGGTATTATGTGATGTTTCCACACTGGATGTCTGTGATTTTCTTTGGGGACAACCATATATGTGGAAGCACCATGCTATCTATGAGTCTCGACCTCGTAGTTTCATTATTAATCTAGGGGGTCATCTCTACAGGATACCATAGGTAGTTCCAACTGCTATCCCACCTAAACAATGTTGCAAGTTAGTATCTCATACTACAAAATTCAGCTTCTTCACAATCTGTTCAAAAGGTGAACAAAATAATATTGAAACAACTACAACCTCGGCCCAAGGACCTTCTATCCAATAGAAGAAGGTCGAAAAGAATACAACAAATTTCAAATATTCCTTCTGCCCCCAGACATATCATGTATCCCAACTAGTTGAACATATTCAACCCCACTAGCAACAAGTTCATGACATCCTTCCACATCGCAACATCTCCAGCAAGGCAAGTAGCGCACTAAGATTCAATCGCTTCCCCTCCTCCCATGGGAACTCAACGCAATGGACACCATTTATTAATAAGGAGGGGGGAATTGATCCAAATGGATATTGGTGGCCACCCACCTTTTCCATCTAGCTCAAAACACTTTTTTTGCAACAATTTTTAACGTCCGAGGCCATTTTGAGGGCCTAAATGAATTTTTTTTGGGATTGGTCTTCTCAATGATAGATGAAGGCTCTGATTGAGCCCCCAAAATGAATCTCCTCAGAAATACCTTTTGGATTACCTACGATATATGAAGGCTCTGATTGGATTATCTATAACCCGAGAACTTTCCACTTGGTCGATTTATGGTTTTTCCACTCATTGTTGTGTTAAATCCTAGCATGTTCATGATTCCATTTAACTTTCAAAGGAAAATGTGTGTGTGATTGGTTCATCAAATATGATCTTGGTACTGTCAATATTGAAAGAGACACCTGTGTATGGTTCTATTCTCTTCACGCATTATATGGCTCTGTATTTTGTTGAGCATTTATTTTGAAAGGAAGTCTGTACATATGTTAATGCACACAGATATCAAGCTCAAGGCTACATGTTTTTGGTTAAAATGTTATTATTGAATAAAGATTGGTGTCGATGATTATATTATTGTTGACCCGTGTGTGATTAAATCGGGGCCGATTTTGTTTTGGATGACAATGGACCGTGTTAGTCAGTATTGGAAGTCCACTGTTGGTAGTTAATACTGGGTCTGTTATTATTTGATTACAAAGGATGATTATTGGATATGGATAATTGGAATCACCATGCATATTATATCTTGCTTTTTTTTTAAATAAAATTGGAGCATGCATGATTGTGTTTCGAATATTTATGATGTTGGCAACGAAGTAATATGGTGTTGCATAGATATGGTATAAGATGCAAGGATTGATATAGTTGAAGAAATTATGGGCAATTGAATTGTTTTCTTTATTGAGGACAACAAGCTATCTATATGTAAATAAGGGACAATTAAATGATTTTGGTCTTAAAAGTGGATTCTTTTTGGATTGTATTTGGAACAGAGTTATGTTTGTTGTTTGATTTAATTTATTTTATGAACAATATCCATTTTATTCCCTCTCATATTCTCACTTTTTTCGCTCATTATAACCCCCTCACGATCCCAAACTCATTTTTACATGCCATGTTCAATAAAACAAAATTAAAACTATGTATGATAGTGGTAAAAGATGACACAAAGATATATGACAACTGATATATTTTGGTATTGTTTGCATAATCAGTTATTTAATGAATTGTTGAGTAGTACTTGTGTTCTTACTCCCTATAATAATATCACTTTTTGGCTCATTAAAATCCCCCCAGATATCCCATGAACCCTATTTCACCCCCTGCTCATTTAGAAATTATTAAATAAATTTTATGGATTGAATTGCATGGGTCTTATGTTAATTTCTGAGCCAAACTTTGTTTCATCGAAAGAGAATGTCATGTATGGTCTGTTAAGGGATAGTTTCTAATAAATTTCTGCATACATGATGAGTATCTTCAGTAGAGGAAGTCATGGTAGAAACAATAGGGGAAGAGGTAACTGGATCAGAGGGCCTAGAAGATCCATATTCTCAATTCATTTCGATGTTGATCCTCAGGAGTTGAACCAAAATTTTCAAGATGGGTTTTTCAATTGGATTGGGCAAGGGATAATTCAACCTAGACCAGAGAGGCCTCCCTTCCAACCCCAAAATATTCTTGGTATCCCTATGCCTCCCCATGTATCTATTCAACTAGAAGTTCCCGAGAATGATGGATGGTAGGAGATTGTTCATCTAACAGTATCCCACCATCCTGGCTGGCCCAACTTGTCATTGCCCCCTCCTCCTCCACCTGTATACCCAAATTCTCAAATTGCTCCTACACACTCACCTGTATAGTCCTCCCATACAAGAAAAGGACTCAAAACCGAGGCTCCCCATGTGCAATACAAAGGAAAAGTTGTTGCTTCTCCCTCCTCTCCCTCAAGTGACTCAACAAAGTCAGTGTCCTCTGTATGCACTTGAGGGAAGATTTCTCTCATGTTATTAGTGATATTAAGCATCAAGGTTCCACCCAACCTAAGGCTAATTCAGGGAAGTCCAAAGGGGACATCAGTGACAAAAGAAGAACTGCCTCTCAAAGTGGAAAATATGTATTTTGATTTATGTGTTATAATTGATTTGTTGAGGACATTGGAGTGCAGAAAATTTTGGACAACAAACTATTTTTTGGCATATTGTGGATATTTACATGTTTTGGATATAATTTGAAATATTTCTGATATTTAAATTTCAAATTGTGGAAATAATTATGGGAGCCACAAGGAGGCATGTGTTTTATTGGTTGTCTAATTGTGTTTATTTTTGTAGAGAAATAAAAGGGATTCATAAGGGGTCCCATCTACTTAGTTATTATTTAATAAAAAAACCCTTAATTATTATTATTATTATTACTTCCCCTAAACTAAAATTAGTTAAGTTTTAGTTAACTTAACTAAATGAGGTAGTTGAACTACTTCAACTAATTTGGAATGCATAAAATCCAAATGAGAAGGAAGAACAAAAGGAGAATAGAAGGAGAAAGAAATACTAAGGTTAGCTCTTGAGTTTTATCGAGATAGTTTAGTTTTCATTCGTTCTTCATTTCATTAAAGGCCTAATTCTCTTTTTGACAGCAAGGTCCTATTGTAGACAACAAGGTTCAAAGTTGAACCATATCATTCAGATGCTTGTTTCATAGGTATTAATCTATCTTTGATAGTCTGTGTATACTTGTCTGTTTATGAATTGAGTTTCATGACTGATAAAGGATATTGTGCAGAGTCAAGTGGGAAGCAACATGTGGCAAGCTGATCTAGATTTTAAAGTTTAGTTTTTACTTCTTGTCAGAGTCCTTTTGTATGGTTTTCATCAGGGATATCTAATTTTGACCTTGGTCCATGCCCTCACAGGGATTTTTGTAAAGAGAAAGATACTTTTGATTTCTTGGAATGAAATAAAGTGATTTCTATTCTGTCTCATTCGTGTTAATCCATGACTTGGTTACTTTTTCTTTTGATCTCCACATTTACTTTTTGCAATTTGTATATGTTCGGAAAATGATATAAAATTTCATATTTTGCAACAATCTTTTCATTTAAAAAATTAGCTTAACCCCTTGTAATTAATACCTGTGGATTGGGAAATACATTTTGAGTCTGTAAATTTAGGGTAATATTCCTGACTATCTTGCCTTAGCAAAGCAAGATTAAAAAATGATTGAGTAAGATAAATTCATATCTTTTCCTCAACATTTATTTGGAAACCATATTGGGGAGATTTTCCAAATCTCTCTGGTTGATTGTATGCTTGATTATCATTGAATATATTGATATTTCTGCTTTTGATTCTTTGACTGTTTCTTTTCTTCATCATTGTACCCGTTACAAGGTAGCCCAATATTTAGCCCGGTCTTAAAGATCAGACCAACATTAATTTAACCTTCCTTAATACCATCTTAGAGACCGTTAATGCCTGGGTTGATCTTGAACGCTCATGGGTAGTCATTGAACAAGACATAAGTGTCCCAGAATGTTTGGAAGCTAGGAAAAGACAACTTATGAATCAACCATAGCTTTTTTTACCTAAAATTTTGATTTTCTTTTCATGTCCTTAAACCATCACATGTCTAGGAGAAGAAGAGGTTTATCACCTAAGATCAATCCTATTGATGAAATAGGAAGAAGAAACGTTGTTTTGTCATCCCAACAAAGTACTCTAAGGAGAATTTTGTTTGATTCATCTAGTTCATCTTTCTATCCCTTATAAATCGTTCACAAGATGGCATCTAGTGGTGGCTCTGGTGGCACTGGAGGTGCTTCTTCATCTCAACCTTGATCCTTGTTAGTGATTGGTAGCTTGTATAGTCATCAAGTCCCTGTCCAATCTACTACAAACCCAACCAAGGTCATTTAAAAGTATGGGCTCTTTCAGTTTGAAGAATATGCTACAACCACTCCGTGGCATGTTTCATCTCCTCTTAACCTAACACCTGCTACTCATCCACTTCCTAAATTCAAAGAAAATCTCCCTAGGTTTTCAAGGAATGACATAGTCAGTACGAATGAACACTTGGTGGCACTTTATAATGCCTATCACAACATAGGAGCCAATGCCAATAACACTTGTATGCACTTATTTGTTAATTCCCTTGAAGGGAAGGCAACAACCGATTTATTTGATCTTCCTCCCAAGATTCTTTATACTTGGGAGGAATTAGTTTATTGGTTCAAGTCTACCTATAGGCAGTCTAAGAGCCCAATTGAGAATTTATGAGAGTATAATAAAATTTCTTATAAATATGGTGAGGCTATCAAGTCTTTCAACTTGCTTTTCACTAAATTATATAACCAAATTCCTGAACTTATTCACCCTCAAAACCAAGTCGATTTTATTCATTATTATAATTCTCAACCTCCCCCCTACCGTCATAGGCTTGAAGAAAATTCCATTGATAACCTTGGTTCTGCTTTTCATACTTTTTTATAGTATGAATAACAACTTGAAAGAACATGTCTTCCTAAGGGAGACTCAATTAAACAAACGAACATTTCCTCCCTCTTACATCTTGTACAAGACATGAATAACTAAATGATAGCGTATGTGCGGAAGGGAAATGTCCCACATTGTTCTATCAACTGTGCAATCACATCAAGCGTCTACTGTTGGAACCTTGTTGTATCTGCCTGTCTTTTGGATGTTTCATCCTAACCCTTAACCATATATTTTAATATCTGGATCATGGTTCTTTCATAGTTCTCTCCCATGCTTCCCTTCGATTCCGTCTCTTTGTGATTTGCTTCCATTTCTCTTTCTGGTGACTCTTGAGATGTCTGTCCTCCATGCCCTTTTCTTCTAGGAATCAATGTAGTCACATGATGGAAGAATCACCAGCTCGAATACCACTGTAATGTTCCCAATTAGGCTAGGAGGGAATTTTATATATTTCTGCCCAAATATTTGTTGTTTCTTCTTATATGAATGTGTTGTTAACTTCTTATAAATAGTTTTCTCAATGAGGAATATTGTCAAACATATAGCATACATTCATTACAAAAAAATGGAGCATATAATCATGGATGGAAAACTCCCAAAATCGTTACAATGATGTCTAATGGTTGTAATAAAAAATTCTTAATACTACTGAGCACACAAATCTAATGGCTTCCATGCAACTACACAATCTACTACATAAACACACAAGAAAAACCTAGAATGATGCCAACCTATGGTGTTTGTTGATCCAAGTCTCACCAAGCCTTACTTTTCTATACTCCAACAACGTCGATCTGTAGTCAACCACCTCTCTATCTCCTCACAAAAATGATCTAATAGATGGATCCAAAACCCCAATTCTCAAAGTTCCTTGTAGGATGACTGCGGGGAATCTAGTGGGACAACCTGAGATCAACTTGCGGGGATGCCCCCTTTCACAAATGTGTGGAACCCTCCTAGAATTTGTAGATCTAAAACATGACATATTCTTGAAAATCACCAAAAAAACCCTGCTCATGTTGATATGCTTCCCAAATCCCTCCAATATGAAATCAAACAAAAAATGACTCCAATGAGAGATACAGATGAATCCTCCTCTTTTCTAGGGTGGATATTGCATCACCAAAACTAAACCTGTAGTGGAAGTGTTTTTCCCAAAACCCCAATGAAAATGTTGGTTACAAGAGCACTCAATAAGATATCAAATCATAATTCTAAGGGGAAGGGTTACTCCTCTATTTATCCTTTCTTTGGGCCTTCTATATCTTTCCCCCATTTTGACCAAATCAAATCTTCACTTTATTTTCCCTCCAATTCCATTTAAATAAAATTGTTTATTTTATTCAATGTCACTTTTAGGATTTGTCATTCATTTTATCTAGTGACACCAAATAAACCCCCTTGAGTCCCCTTTTTTCTTGTTGACTATAGCCTATGGGATTCATATAGGCTATTGAGTCATCCTCCATCATAGTCAATTGGAAGGGGACATTACATGACAGTTTATGATCCAATGAAATGAGTGGTTTCATTGCAACGAATTGGAAACACCCATATATAAATAACCAAACCCTATACATAAATTGTTCTTAAAAAAATTCCTCTTGTGAAAGATAGAAGGAGAAAACAAAAGAACAACCAGAAAATTGGGGCTTTCAATACTGAAGGTAACTATGAAACCTTTTTGTTTGTTTGTTTAGGAATGCATTGAAAATTAGTTGAATCAAATAGGATATTGATCAAGATGATTAATAGAATGAAATAATATACCTGAAATTTCTCCTCTGCAGATTTCTATGTAATCTACAATACCCCCCCTCAAATTGTCTCTTAAAAAAAATCCACGCACTCAGAAATCTTTGCTGATAAATCTTTGTTGCAAAAATATCCTCTCTAAAATTTGGCAAGCAATAAAACAATGAATACGGTTTTTCTTTATAAGCACAACTCAAATTCTCGCTCATTTTTCGTTGTATATTTCATTGCATTGATGATAACCATGTGTGTTTTTTTATCTCCAGAAGTTGTACATTTTTCAATGCGCTATGTTGTGCGTAGCACACTAGTGCGGTATGCATAATGCACTGATTTATTTTCGTAATAAATTTCAAAGTATTGATAGTAATTGCATGTTATTTTTCTAACTTGCTTCAGTTGGTGTGATAGATAGTTTGAAACGCACCAGTGTAATGTGTAATTAATAATGCACCAGGGAAGTTTGTAACTAATAACGCACTATAAGATACTTACATTTTCAT
>JZKD02S0320508.1:131669-166502 GCA_000966675.3 Picea glauca
TTATGCAATAAGAAGGAAATGACAGAAGAGTAGAGGAACTGGTAGAAATAAAACAGTCAGAGGAGATGGATGAGCAGAAGCTTGGTAACATTTATGTGTAATTGGAGTCTGCAGTGGAGTGGCAAGCTTATGCAATAGGAGATGCAGTTAGCATGGGAGATTATAATGATATTTCCTTTGATCTATATGAAGAAGAGGAGGAGATGCAACAAAACAGACTGCAATAAAGGAACCAACCCATAGATAAGCTGGACAAGGAGATTGAGAAAATAAGAAGGTGTTGAGATCATTTCCCACTTCATAAATTTTTCTCCCCTTTCTATTTTCCCAATTTTTTTTTCCATTTATTTTCCCTCTTCTATACCTACCCTCATTGCTCCTTTTATTTTCTCCCTTCTCTTTTCCCTTTCAAGTTACTATACTTAGTCGTTTTTTAAAACGATGGATTCATGGGTTGGTGGACTCATGGACCTTCATATCCATCCATACTCCCATATCATGAGTCCGATCGACCACCATATTATTCTATACTTAACCATTTTTGAAGTCGCGGGTTTGCAGGTTCAAGATTTCATATTCCAAGTTCCACAATATCTAATTTTCACCCAAAGATCCATGATATACATTATGACCACCAGACTTGTCGTGGGTACTGAGCTCCTGAATATTTTAGTTCTCTTGTATCCAAGTCCGACTGACTGCTCCCAACACTTATCCTTTTTTCTATCATTCGCAATCACGGGTTGGTGGGTTACCAGGTTGGTAGGTTCATAAAAGTTCCCAAATCCTAATTACTCTTGTTCAACACCTCCATCTTCATGCTTTTCCCAACACACATTTAGTATGTAGTATGTAGTATGCTAATAACACATCATGCAAGCTTTGTAAATATTGTCATTAATAAGCGAAGGGATCGAGGAGATTTCTCATTAAACCACATTAAAGCATGATTTTCTGAAGATTATATTATTTTTATGTCTCTCAAGTTCTCATTGCAAATAGTTTCTAGATTAAAGGAACACTCTTGTCAACTTATGGCCGCAATAGATTGAAATCAGTTTTGTGGTGATACTTTGAATATTTTTGGGTGTGAGGACCAGAAATCTCAGTGGTCTAGAGTGTATTCTTACTATTCATACCCTTTTGCTCAGAAGTAAGTGATATGGACATAAAACATTTCTCGTGCAGGGTGTTTCCCTGAGGTTTTCGACTGAAAGGAACTGGTTGCATGGTGAATTGAGAAATACATACTGAGTCAGCAGATTATTCAACTTTAATACCATTCTCCCATATCTCTTTCACCTCAAATGTTTTGTAAGATGTTGAAGCTCCCTGAGCCAACACTTACTTTAAAAGGAGAGGATTGCAAGGATTTCCTGAAAAACCATGACAACAACTTGGACCTCTTTTCTTAGTTCTTGGAGAATCCCACAGCTGTCCTTGAAGACATTACCGGATTACAGGTCGACTTATTCAAAAACCCCTTTCAAGAAATTGATTGGTTGTTCACCAGGGAGATAGGCCAAGAAAGTACCACCAAAATATCATGTATGATTCTTTATATCTTATATTTTACAGTTAAAGAGAAAGCTATTTTTGATTGGGGAAAATTGATTTCCATTGAAATCTCCTCCCAATTGTCACAATACAAAAAAGACAAGAAATTCTTTATGGCTTCTTATTTGATGTTTGTGATAGCATATTGCTATCAATTTCCAAAATTGTCTATCTGTAAGAGGGTGAACTGTGAACTTGACCCAGTTACCTTCTGGTACCAAGCATTATGGAGACACGAATCTTCTTTTCATTTCTATGAATTTTTCAATGATTTTGTTTCAGTTTTCAAAGGATTATTGTTTGGAAAAGATACCCCCAGAATATCCGACCAGGAAAATAAATTCCTAGATAAAAAGGGGACATTGGAGAAAATGGAAAATCACAATGTTATCAGGATTTTTGGTTCTAAGAAAAATCCCTCCTTTTTTCCATGCCATATATCTGATAATGTTTTTATTACGGAAGTCGCAAGGCAGTATAATTTCTACCTGCAGTTTTTCCATGAGAAATGGAAAAATTAATTCATACCCTTGCCTTGGAAAATTGGGGACTTTATATTCAGGAATATAAACAAAATCGATGAATTTGAAAACCACTTCCACAATCTGAATCTGAAATACGCTGAAAAGATAAACGGGTTTGACCCTAACGAAATTTTCGTGGAACATATGATGGCATTAGGATTCAACAATTCACTTATTCATACTATTCTGAGTGAATAAGAAGATAATACCTTAGGCACTCTTGCTCACAATGTTGGTGTCTTGGAGACAATACATAGTACTAATGAATTTTACAAGCATAAAGGAAAGGGTCCCAGCGAGAAGAGCACCCAGTCCCCAACTATCACTCCTAAGACTACCACATCTCAGGGAAATGCTCCAGTGGCCCACCCAAGAAAGAAAGTTACCAACACTAGTTCCATTGCTGGAGGAGAAAAGAATCCCCCGTCGAGAAAAATTGAGAGCTCTCACAAGATTCCTCTGAGAAAAAAGAGGAAAAATGTTGTTCAAGAGGAAGAAGACCACTGCATAGAAAGTGACATCAATAAATTATCACTTGAAGACATTGAACTCGAGGTGGATATCGATAATATGTTTTCCACAATGGATCAACCAGGGAACACGACCCATCATAATTCATCATTGGAAATGACTGAGAATGAGACCTTCAATGAGGAAGAGTCATTTTATTTTTAGAGTGTCGTCTTTGACAGGGAATCCAAGAAATTGATTATTAAGAAAGGTGATATGAAGAATAATAAAGAAAAATATTGTTCAGAGGTTGACCTAAGAGATATGTAGCCTTACCATATTTCTAGAATTCATAGAGAAATCGAGGATTCTCTGGATGACTCCATTGGTGGTCTTGAAGCGGAAAACATGAAGTTGAAAGAAAGGATCAAGGAATTGGAATATGCCTTAATGCCTCTTCCACTTCTTGCCAGTCCTTTGAAAATATTCAGACCCACCACACCCACTACTAAATTAAAAGGATCATCAAGAATACTTACATCAGACAAGATCTATCTGGAAAGAAAAATTAAGAAAAGACTGACATTGATCACGGAGGAATGGGAAACTTTGAAAAACATTGCTTCTTTTGGATCGAGGGCGCATGGCTTCCACAAGTATTTGCAGTTCGAATTGAAAAATGAAGAAGGTTTTTACCTTGATGCTATACTACCCTTTGGAAACAAAGTTTCCAACATGATAGAAATAAGGAGAAGAGAGGAGGATTTTCCCTCCCAAAGCCGAATAAAATAGCTAAACATGTGCTGGAAAGTAAAGATAAAAAACTTAAATAATATTGTTCAAGCATGCAACCAAGCTATATCAAAGACGAAAGAATTATTCAAGAGGCTAACAGAGATAGACTTAGCCAGGAGTAATAATGAAGTACAATACCCCAAATTGATTCTCAACTCGATATTCCTCACAAAGCAACAATTTGAAGAACAAGTTGAGATTTTTAAAGGGTTGTCAATTGAAAATTTCTATGGTATACTTGAATATGATGAGGATGACATAGACAATTGGCTAGTGGACTACTCTGTGAAAAATCAGGACATTGAAGAAGCATTACATGACATTTCCCTTGATATGGGAGACTTGGAGGGCACGTTGTTCAACATCAAAATCCGACATGAAATCAACATGGCACCAATGAATAGTTATATTTAGGAATGGTTCAAGAAAGCTATCGACGAATTGACCAACGAGGGGAAATAAATAGTTGAGATGGTTCTTGTAACTATTAATGAACACAATAAAAGGAAACCAACAAGCAAGTGAAAACAAGAAGAGACCATCATAGTAACTTTATGCTGATCACATCTTTCTTTCTTTATCAAGTCCTTCATCCAGTTACTCCATTTCTTTGAATAGAAAATTTTAACCGAAGACTGGTAACTTCTCTTTTCTTCTTACCAGGCCTTATTGTTATTTTATCGCCCACCATATTCCTTCTACAAACTTCATTATTGTGTATATTTTATTTATGGTCCGAGGGAGCCCTAGTCACAGTATTTAAGACAAACACATTTTAAATTTCAAAGAATATGTAATAGACTATAATTGTTTTAGAAATTTCAAGAAATCTATTTTGGGATCAGTTTTGATTGTGATTTTTAACTCTGAGTTTTGAGTATAAAGTATTTGATATTGGTCTATTGTTATCTTTATTTGAGCTTCCCATGTGTCCACTCTATTAAAGTTCTCTCTTATGCATGTGGATCATCTTCTTTTTATTTTTATGTGATCATAAATATTTATCTTAAACTATGATTGATGTGAGGAAATTTTGCTTATTTTCTTTAAATGTCTGAATGTTCCTGGTTCCTGGTCCTTTCTCAGGAACTTTGTTTGAAAAGAAAAGAAACCATTTTCCTTTTATATTTCTTGCAATATTTATATTTCTTTTATTACTATAGAATACTTTTGCAAAGTCACACATTCTAAATATCTAGAATTCCCAAGAAAATATTAAATTAAAGAGGAGTACCACCTCTATAAAAATGCAGGGGGATTTACATCCTCATGTGGTTGTCGTTTCGATCCTAACGGGTTCAAGCATCAACATTTTTGGTGACCATACTAGGGAATGAACTGAAATTTGAAACCTCATCTAGCACTTTTTGAAAGATATATGACTTTTTCCTAGGCTGATTAGCCCCATTTAGAAATTGAATTGAACAATCAATGGATCATCTTACATAAGTTATATGATCTAGTAATAACAAAAAACGAGACCCGAGAAGAGTTATAAATGTCCTGACAGATCTTAGTCCAATAAGAGGAAAGAGAAATCCTTCGGAGACATAGGAGAGACGAGTGAAAACACCGAAGAAGCCAAAGGCTAGCTAGAGTAGCACAGGAATAAGGTCAAGATTGAATCCGGACGAATACAAAGGAACTATTACTAGAAGTAAAATAAAGAAAGTATCTATTTTGAGAAGTGAAAATCATATTCCTGGAATCTCTCTAGATATGGCAAAAAGAAATGAACAACCATGAGAAGAGCTACATGTCGAGAGACAAGGAGGTGGAAGAGATGTTGCAAGAAATAAAGAAAACCTAAGGCTTGAAAATCAACGAAGAATAAGATATTCCCCTTTGAATATTCTAAGTGAGCAACATGATCTCCCTTATCTCCCTAAGGGCAACTTAAAATAATTTTTTGGAGGTGGAGCAATCGATGCAAAGAGGCATCTGCACTTATTTCTTGATGTTTTATGTTTTTCACCGTGTTGAGTATGATGATTTCATGGTAAGTTTATTTCTGCAAACCTTATTAGGAAGAGCGTATGAATGGTATACGACATTACCTAGTAGATCAATTCGCTCATTTAATGACCTCAGAGCCATGTTCCTGACTATGTTCTCCCCTCCAATTTATTATCATACCCTTCTCATCGATTTCACCCAGATTGGATTGAGGAAGAATGAAAGAATACGAGATTTTAATCTCAGGTTCAATAAAACCTTGAGTAAGATTCCAGAAGATAAAAGACCAAATGACCCAATCATGCTTGTTTTTTATAAGAATGCAGTGCCCCCAAATGTGAAATATGCTATTAGAACATCCCAAATGGATACCTTCGAGGAGGAAATGACTAAATCCACTGAGATGGAAGAAATTACGATTGAAACAGGTGTCGACCCTGACATTATACTAGGAAAAGTACAAAGGTAGTTGGGAGGATTAAGTATTGATAATAAAGGAGCCCCGAGTTCAAAAAATAATGAAGAATTCAATCCATGACCCTCTCAAAGACAAACAATTGGAGGAGGAATTTTCAAGGGGACCATACCAGATGTAAAGGTAGACCCTGTGGTGACATAATAAACTAAGCAAATAATTGAAATTGCAAAGATGAATAGAACTATCAAGAAAATGTAGAACGAGATAACCAAACTAAGAAGGGGGGTAATTATGTGGAAAATCCAAGAATGTTGATCCCAAAGCAAATAAGGAACCCTCCCTAAGAAAACAAAGTGAGGTTTGAAAACACGGATAATTTGCAAAGACCAAGGGTTCCCATGAAGCCTACTCCCAATGCAGATGTTCTGGATGATACAAATGATGAGAAAATGGTTAAGCAAGATAATTATTACTCACTTGATGAAGGTTCTGAGACTGTGTGGATAGACAGATGTGAGACATCCATGTATATATTTGAAGAAGGTGAAAATGCCCCAAATCCCAAGAAAATATCGCCCAGACAAGAGGATTTGTAAATAAATCCAAGAATAAGAATGACTATGAAAAGGAAAACCAAAAAGATTAAGAAAAAATAAATGAGAAAGTAACAGATAGCGTTTGAAGTAAAATAAAACACTTGACATCAAACTCCACTTAGATGACATATAATGTCGTAGAGGACTTAAGTAAATTAAGGATAACTCTTCCTTTTACACAAGTGGTGAAGATTCCCCAACAAAAGGAAAACATTTTGAAATTTATGGGTGATCCATATGAAAGATTAGAAGTTGTTGTTACCAATCTGAAACAAAGCTAGAACTAGTCAACTTCCAAGATGAGAGGTAAAATTCCTCCCTTTTACATTTCAATTGAAAATAATAATGTTGCATTACATAATTATTCAGTTGACACTGGCGCAACAAATAATATCATGCCAATGGTGGTCATGGATGCATTGGGCATGAGTTGCATTAAATATTATGAAACTGATGAAAGTATATATGCAATTGATTCTATAATAGTTGCATCTTATGGAGAAATCAAGGACTTTTATGCTTGGATCATGACAAACCTCCATATTTTACAGTTTTCAATATTATTGTGGTATACATTCCTCCGACATATGGATTTGTGCTAGGAAGAGATTAGACATCCATGATCTGAGGATATATAATGAATGATGGAATTTACATGATGCTAACAAGAAAAGAAGGGGCAATGATTAAGGTCCCTCGTGAACCCAAGAAACCCTTCTCTTTCAAGAAGAAGGATAATGAATTAATGGAATATTATATAGACACCGGGATTGGAAACTATTCCATCCTAGACATGGAACATAATGAAATCATAGAGCAAGTTCAAGATATAGAGAATCAAGAATTTCAACTTGAAGGATATTGGAGGATGTCATTCGATGGAGCCTGTTCAAAATCCAATAGTGGAGTTGGAATTGTTCTTATGAGTCCAAATAATATTGTGCATCCACTTGTTATTAGACTGAAATGTTCATGTACTAATAATGAGGTAGAATATGAAGCCTTGATTTAGGGGATGATTCTTGCATAATAAATGAATATAGAACATCTAATTGTGACTAGCGACTCTGAGTTGGTGATTAGTTAGGTCACCGAGAGGTATAAAATCAAGAAGGAAAGACTTAAGTTATATTTTAAAAGAGTTAACGAATTGATGGAATATTTCAGTTCTTTCAAGGGACAAGAATAATAAGGCAGATTCATTGGCCTTGGCGACCTCATTGTCAAACCTAAATGATATACAAATAAAAACATCTTTTCAAGTAGAAAGAGCATTCTGACCTTCTGTACCCAATAACATGGAATATTTGCAAGTTTTTGAGAATGGTGAACAACTATTTTTTTTTTGTTTAACGATGATGATGATGAAGAGGATCACATGTCTACTATCCCTAACGATTGTATATATTTTGAGCCTGTTTTTACGAAATATGATCATGCTGAGAATCTCCTGGAATAAGTTTAAATTTGAAAAGTGCAAGAAACAAGAAAGGTCAATATTGGAACTGACAGTTCCCTGAAATATGTCAACTTGGGATTTGATGGCACCACTAAGGAAGTTAATCAATATGTTGCATTGTTTAAATAATACATTGATGTGTTCACATGGACCTATGATGATTTGAAAGCTTATGATAAACCAATATTCCAACACATCATTCCTTTGAGAGAAGAAGAAAAACCTGTCAAGCAAAAAATAAGGATGATGAAACCCAAACTAAAACCTCCAGTAAAGATTGAATTGGAGAAATTAAAGAAGGCTAGAATAATATATCCCATTAGACATTCTAACTGGCTATCAAATCCTGTGATAGTAAGAAAGAATACCAGGGAAATATGGATGTGTGTTGATTTCAGAGATGTTAACAAAGAAAGCATAAAGGAAAACTTTCCTTTACCTAATATGGAGTTCCTTCTCCATCAAGTCATTGGATCAACCTGCATGTCCATGTTGAATGGTTTTAATAGATATAACTAAGTCTTGGTTGCTGAGGAATACAGGGCAAGGACAACAATCATAACACCTTGGGAGACATATGCATATGGTTGAATTCCCTTTGGTTTGAATAATGTTGGAGCCACATTCTAGAGGGAAATGGATCATGGATTTAGTGGGTTGATAGGAAAATTCATGGAAGACTATCAATATGACTTGAAGGTGCATTTGAAAACAAGGGGTGATCATATCCATCACTTGAGAATTTTTTTTGATAGATGTATATTATATGGTGTCTCTCTAAATCCAAAGAAATGCTTATTCGCTAATACTCAAGGAAAACTATTGGGTAATATTGTGTGCAAGGAAGGGATTTATATAGATCCAGAAAGAGTTAAAGAAATAAATGAACTCAACCCTCCATCATCCAAGAAAGGAGTTCAATCATTTTTCGGCAAGATCAATTTTGTTCAAACATTTGTTCCTGACTATGAAAGTATTGTCAAGCCGATCAATTTATTTTTGAAAAAGGAGTAGAGGTTTGAATGGACAACAGATACTCAAGAAGCCTTCAATAATATCAAAAGATAAATTACCATAGCTCCAGTCCTCATTAGTTCATATTTTTAAAGGGATTTCATCATCTATTCATTCACTACATAAACAATTGTTGCATTTATGCTTACTCAGAGGAATACCAAGGGTGAAGAAATCCTAATCAATTTCATGAGAAAAAAATTTCATGGTTATGAATTGAGATATTCAGAAATGGAAAAGCAAGCCTTGTCTCATGTAAAAGAGGTGGCACACTTTCAAACATACATACTAAATTCTCATGTTATTTCTTATGTTCCATCATCGCTAGTGAAGATGCTTCTGAATCAACAATTGAGAGAAGGAAAATGGGCTAACTGGTTGGAAAAGATGCAAGAATATGATATTGAAATTAAACCTATAAAGGTTGTCAAAGGAAAAGGTTTATGAAAGATCATCGCAAATAGTGATTCTAT
This sequence comes from Picea glauca, assembly GCA_000966675.3. Lineage (NCBI taxonomy): Eukaryota > Viridiplantae > Streptophyta > Pinopsida > Pinales > Pinaceae > Picea > Picea glauca. The sequence continues at coordinate 140,912 of JZKD02S0320508.1, forward strand.
GGATGGAATGATTTCGATTTCAGTAGGATAACCATTGGTTTCCTCAAAATGGTATAGAGACATTGCAATCTACTTAAGGTCCGAGCAATTTCTTGTCACCATGAACCCTAAGGAGTGAAGAACATTGAAGATGAAGATAAATCAATATGGGTTGATTGCTAATATATTGTTTAGGAGGAATTATGATGGTATACTACTAATATGCATTGATGAAAACCAATCCCAAGAACTAATGAGAGAATTCCATGAAGGAATATGCGGTGCACACTTTGCACCTACCACCATCGCCCATAAGATAATAAGAGCTAGGTTTTATTGGCCATCAATCTTTAGAGACTCATATGCCACAATAAGGAAGCATGTATCATGCCAACAGGTTTTAGGGAAAATGAAGAGATCCACAATGCCATTACCACCCATAATTGTAGAACAACCATTATCTCAATGGGGACTTGATATCGTTGGGCCAATAAATCCAAATTCGAGCAAGGGACACATGTACATTATGACCACTACAAATTATTTTACAAAGTGGCCAGAGGCAGTGGCATTAAAATGGGTTGATTATGAAGAGTTAATCAAGTTCCTCAAAGATAATATTTTGTCAAGATTCGGTGTCCTGGATAAATTTATCACTGATAATGGTTCTATTTTCATCAATTTGAAGTTTACATAGTTCTGTGGAGAATATGGAATTATCATGTGTCAATCATCAAATTATTATCCACAAGGAAATGGTCTTGCAAGATCCACAAATAAGACAATCATTCATATATTAAAGAAACTATTGATAAGAACCAAAGGAATTGGAATCTGAAGCTGACTAATGCTTTGTGGGAAAGCAGGCCGATTCCAAAGGAAAGAAATAGGATGTCCCCATATATATTGGTTTATGGGAAAGAAGAGAACATGAAAATTAGCCTCGAACTCAATGCCTTGAATTTCGTGGTTAATTCATAAGATACGTAAGACAATTCACCTATCCAAAGGAGGATCAACTAGTTGTTGAAATTGGAAGAAGAATGAAGAAAATCCTTGAATCAATCTTCTCAGAGACAACAAAGTATCAAAATATATTTTGATCAGAGTGAAATTCTAAAGAATTTTAAGAAGGGAGAACTTGTGTTACTTTAGAACAAGGCCAAGGAGAAACAAATTTTGAAGCGCTCTGGATTGGACCATACATTGTTTAAAATATCATGGGTTTTAATTCCTATATGCTCCAAAACATGAAGGATAAAATATTAATGTTTCCTATCAACGGGAAACATTTGAAAGGTTTCTTCACCTAAAAATTTCTTATTCTTTTTGTACGTAAATTTATTTTCCAGTTTGTATATTCTTACCTTTGAATCCATAGCCCAATGGATGGAAGCACCTAGTCATAAATATTTTGGATTCTTGACAAACCACAAGGGGTTATGATCCCACAGTTGGAGCCAGTTGTTGAGATCATTTCTTGATTCTGAAAAATTCCTCCCCTTTCTATTTTCCCAACTTCTTTTTTCCATTTCTTTTCCCTCTTTTATACCTACCCTCACTTCCCATTTTCTTTTCTCCCTTCTCTTTTCCCTTTCTAGTTACTATACTTAGTTGTTTTTCAAAATGACTAGTTCATGGGTTGGTGGACTCGTGGATATTCATCTCCAACCATATTCCCATATCACGATTTCAACCATCCGTCGTATTATTCTATAGTTAACCATTTTTGCAGTCATGGGTTCATGAGTTCAAGATTTCATATTCCAAGTTTTGGATAGTCCGTGGATCTTCATCTCCATCCATACTCCCATATCATGAGTCCAATCAACCAACATATTATTCTATACTTAATCATTTTTGCATTTGTAGGTTCAAGCTTTCATATTCCAAGTTATGGGATATCCATTTTGCACCCAAAGATCCACGATCTACATTATGACCATTAGAATTGTCGTGGTGTACTGAGCTATTGAATATTTTAGTTCTCTTGTATCCAATTCCGGCCGACCTCTCCCAACACTTAGCCTATTTTCTATCATTCCCAACCATGGGTTGGTGTGTTCCCGGTTTGGTGGGTTTTCGGGTTGGCGGATTCACAAAATTTCCCAAATCCTGATTTCTCTCGTCTGTCCCCACCAACTTCGTGCTTTTCCCAACACACATTTAGTATTTTGTAATGCTAATAACTCATCATGAATTTTTCCTAAATATCATCATTAATAAGCAAAGGTCTCAAGGATATTTCTCATCAAGCCGCATTAAAGCACGTTTTCTAAAGATTATATTATTGCTATATCTCTCAAGCGCTCATTGAAAATATTATCTAGATTAAAGGAACACTCTCTTCAACTTATGGCCGTAGCAACTCAAAAACAGTTTTGTGGTGATACTTTGAATATTTTTGGGTGTGAGGACTAGAAATTGCAGTGGTCTAGAGCGTATTATTACTATTCATCCCCTTCTTCTCAGAAGGAAGTGATCTGGACATATAGAATTTATCGTGCAGGGTGTGTCCCTGAGGTTTTCGACTGCAAGGAACTGGTTACATGGTGTGTTGAGAAATACATACCAAGTCAACGAATTATTCAACTTAAAGACCATTCTCCCATCATCCTTGAGCCAACACTTACTTTCAAATGAGAGGATTGTAGGGATTTCCTGAAAAAGCATGACAACGGCATGAAACTCTTGCCTGAGTTCTTGGAGAATCCCACATCTGCCCCTGAAGACATTACCAGGTTGCAGGTCGACTTGTTAAAAAACCCCTTTCAAGAAATTGCTTGGTTGTTCACCAGGTTGACAGGCCAAGAAAGTACCGCCATCATTTCTCGAATGATTCTTTATATCTTATATTTTACAGTCAAAGAGAAATATATTTTCGATTGGGGAAAATTGATTTCCATTGAAATCTCCTCCCAATTGTCACCGTACAAAAAAGACAAGAAATTATTTATGGCTTCTTATTTGGTGTTTGCGATAGAATATTTCCATCAATTTCCAAAAAGGTCTATCTATAATAGGTTGAACTAGGAATATTATTTTTTGGAAAAGATACCCCTAAAATATCTGACCAGGAAAATAAATTCCTGGATAAAAGGGGATGTTGGAGCAAATAGAAAATAACAATGTTATCAGGATTTTCGGTTCTAAGGAAAATCCCTCCTTTCTTCCATGCCATGTTTATGATAAAATGTTTATTACGAAAGTTGCAAGGAAATATAATTTATGGTTGCACATTTTCCATGAGAAATGAAAAAAAACATCACACCCTTTCCTTGGAAAATTGGGACTTTATATTCATGAATATAAAAAAAATTGATGAATTTGCAAACCACTTCCACAATCTTAATCTGAAATATGTTGAAAATATAAAGGGGTTTGACCCTAACAAAATTTTCATGGAACATATTATGGAAGTAGGATTCAACAATTCATTTATTCATACTGTTCTGAGTGAAGAAGAAGATAATAACTTAGGCGCTCCTACTCACAATGTTGGTGACTTGGAGACAATACTTAGTAATAATGAATTTTACAAGAATAAAGGAAAGGGTCCCAATGAGAAGAGCGCCCAATACCCAACTGTCACTCCTAAGACTACCACATCTCAGAGAAATGCTCCAATGACCCACCCAACCGGGAAAGTTACCAACACTAGTTTCGATGATGGTGAGAAAAAAATCCCCCTTCGAGAAAAATCGAGAGCTCACACAAGCCTCCTCTGAGAAAAAAGAGGAAAATTGTTGTGTAAGAGGAAGAAGACCACCACATAGAAAGTGACATCAACAAATTATCCCTTGAAGACATGGAGCTCAAGGTATATATTGAGAATATGTTTCCCACAATGGATCAACCAGAGAACACAATCCATCAGAATTCATCATTGGAAATTATTGAGAATGAGACCTTCAATGAGGAAGAGTCATTTGCTTTTCAGAGCGCTGTCTTTGACAGGGAATCCAAGAAATTGATTATTGAGAAAGGTGACATGAATAATAATAAAGAAAAATATCGTTTAGAGGTTGACTTAAGAGATATCAAACTGTCCTATATTTATATAATTCATAGAGAAACCGGGGATGCTCTAGATGACTCCATTGACGGTATTGAAGTGAAAAACACGAAGTTGAAAGAAAGGATCAAGTAACTGGAAGATGTCTTAATGCCTCTTCCACTTATTTCCAGTCCTTAGACAATAGTCATACCCACCACACCCATTGATAAATTCAAAATATCATCAAGCCTACTTACATCATTCTGGAGCTATATGGAAAGCAATATTAAGAAAATAATGGCATTGATCACAGAGGCATGTAAACATTTGAAAAACATTACTTCTTTTGGATCAAGGGCACATGAATTCCATGAGTATTTCCAAGCCCACTTGAAAAATGAAGAAGGTTTTTACCTTGATGTTTTACTACCCTTTGGAAACAAAATTTCCAACGTGGCAAAACCAAGGACAAGAGAGGAGGATTTTCCCTCCCCAAGATGGATAAAACAATTGAATGTGTGCTGGAAAGAAAAGATAAAAAGATTAAACAATATTGTTCAAGCATGCATCCAAGCTATATCAAATAGGGAAGAATTATTCAAGAGGATCATACAGATATACTTAGCCGAGAGTACTAACGAAGTACAATACCCAAAACTAATTCTCAGCTCGATATTCCTCCCAAAGCAACAGTTTGAAGAACAAGTTGAGATTTTTAAAGGGTTGTCAGTTGAAAATTTCTATGGTATACTTGAATATGATGAGGATGCCATAGACAATTGGCTAGCGGACTGATGAGGGCGACATACAAAATTGGCTAGTGGACTGATGAGGATGACATAGACAATTGGCTAATAGACAATTTATACTTGAATATGGTATAAATGTATGTAATATATGCACAAAAGAGGATGCTGAAGTTTATTGTGATTTTTGTTGAAGAGAGTTGTAAAGAGTGGTTGGTAGTTGTTGAGAGAAATAACCGAGACTCAGTTGCATTCCAATATTGTACACACTGTAAAGGATATTGATATTAATACAAAGAGAATAATTCCCTTCATATTAGTTTATGTGTGTGTGTTCTATGGTTTTTCTGAATGTGTTTGAATGTTTACTATGTATGTTTGTGAATGTTGTGAGTATATTATGTTTCCTTTGCAGGAATAGATAGAATTATCTATTTGTAGTTTTCTAAGTGTTTATGGGCTCTCACGACTGAGAAAGGAGTGCACCTTAGAGTTATTAGAAGAATCTAAAAGGCCCACGCAAGGAGTGCATAAGAACTTGGTTAGGAGTTTTGTGAGGAGCGTGCCATGTGGGCACACCAAAATTGTTCTCAAGATTAGAAGAGGTAGTGCAAAGAGTGCACATCAGAGTTACTAAATACTCTAATAGAAGCGCAAGGAGTGCTTCAGTGAGTCTTTAAAGTTCAAGACTTAAGGAGAGTTGAGTGCAAGGAGTGCATGAAGACAACACACTGCTGAAGTTTTGGAAAATCTTTGTAGGAAGAGCATGGCTACTAGGAGGGCACAAGAAAGAATTTGGAGGATCAAAGGGCCGAGACCCTTTGAATTTTGAGCAATTACAATCTCAGGAGAGATAGTGAAATTGGGCACAAAATCTCTGCAATGTGCGTAGAGGTCTAGAATCCTATAAGTTTCTGAGTTTGGAAGGAGCGCAAGGAGTGCACTTGCAATTGATTAAAAGTAGAAATCAAAGGAGAATGAGCACAAGGAGTGCACAAGTGACTTCATTAAGTCCAAATCTTAGGAGGATTAGAATTAAAAAGAACACAAGCAGAGTCCAGAGGATCAACGGTGTAGAGGAATAAATCAAAGGTCAAGCCTTTGAAAAACATTGAGGAATCCTTCATTTAAAGGGGAGTGAAGTTGCAACAGAGGAGGAGCTACAAAAACCATTAGATTAGTTGTTAGAATCGATCTGGGTCATCAGATCAACCCTAGATGGGATGGGAAGCGTGCAAAAATGGAGAACAATTCCCAACCATCAGATCTGAGAGCGAGGATAGACAATTGTTGGATCAATGTTATAAGTGTGAAAGATAACCGTTAAATTCTTCAAACATCGCTAGTTCAACAATTTCTAGGTGTATATTGCGGAAGAAGTAAATTCCCTGAAGTACCGAAGTCCAAAATCGATCTGGACCATTGGTAGATGAGAGACATGTGTTTGTATATAGAGGGTGGGTTGGAGGTCCATCATTCTAGGAGAACTAGGTTGTTATATCATAAAGTGAAGAAAGCTCTAAAGTTCTAGAGAAAACCTGGACCGTCAATTATAAGGCCATGTGTCAACAGATCGAGAATAGTTCGGGAGTGTGGAAATTCAACAGAATTAGGTCATTGTGTAGACAGGAGGAGGAAAAACTAAAGCTCTAAAGGTCGAAGCAGATCCTAGCCGTTGGCGCCAAGAGCACGTGGTGAAAGATCGAGAATGGTTAGGAGTTCGACACTCCAAAATATTTGGGGTGTGTTGTGGTTTGAATTGAGAAGTCACAAAGTTTTTAAGTCTTGGAGAAGATCCTGACCATTGGCACCAGGGCCACATGTCAATATTTTTCCAGTAGTTTGAAAGACCAATAGTCTGGGAGAAAGGAGGCATGAAGTGCTCTGGAGAAAGAAATCCTGAAGGCCGGAGTAGATCTCAACTGTCGGTGTATAGGGACATGTGGAATGTAGATCTATTCCTTTGCCAGTTCACTAGTTCGATACTTCGGAGGGTTTGGAGTGTTGTGTCAAGAAAAGATCCGAAGCTCGGAGTGCGGAGTAAACGTAAACCATAGATTTGAGGCAAACGTCACCCATCCAATTCATAGGTTCATAGTTCGCGCATTGAGAGGTATTTCATGTTGGAGCAGGGAAGACTCCTAAACAAAAAATTCTCGAAATCCCTGTGAGACGTAGATCTTAGCGCAAAGTTCAGACTGTTGATCCCCTCCTTTATTCAACTATTCATGAATTCTGCGTTCGATATAATCGTTGTGTGTTGTAGTTGGAACTCCCAAATCCTGTAGCTCTGAAGTGGCGGATTTCCTATTGTTTAAAGGGTTTAGCCTACGATTTTTTCCCGAGGTCACATGGATTTCTACTTTGAGGTTATAAGACCCTCACGTTAACCTGTGGGAGTGGTGGGGGTTTGCATCAGATTGTTTGTATGTTTGAGAAGGAAATTCCCATGAGTTTTATGAACTTGCAAGTCCATTTTCTAATTCACCTACCTTATGAGGTTGAATTAGATAGGGTTATCTCATGCCATTGGATGTTCTTCTTAGAGAGGCACATGAAAAAATTGAAGGGATTTGTTAAACAAATGGAAAATATGGAGGGCTCTACAGAAGAGGGGCACATAGAATAAAGGTCGTTCTATTATGCCAATTATAACATCAAGCAAATTGACAACACAAAAGGGGCATTCATTTGGGATGACCATCAAGATGAGGACAAAAGGGAAGGGGATGAATGGAAAAATACACTTGATAAAGAGTAAGTCAATTATATTTTGTCAATTTAGTACAGAGAAATTGTTTACATTAAAGCTGATAATATATATTTCATCCCATTCTATTTGTTTTGAATTCTTTTATACATCAATTAATTTACAAATTTTGATGCCATCATAAATTAATTCTTTAAGTTGATAATATATATTTCATCTCATGTCATTCGTTTTGAAGTTTTGTATACATCAACGAATTTTTAAATGGATGTCATCAATAAATTCAGTCTTTACAATGTAGAGACAATGCAACCATGTGTCACGCTGTATTAAGAAAAAAGAAGGAAATGGGACAGTAATAGGAAATCATTTAGATGGTTGAATGATAGAAATATTCCTTACCCTAATCATTTAAAATAAAATATGCCAAAAATATGTCCCAATAGTTGGGTGGATGACCAGATACAAGAGAAATATGCGGTGTTCGATCGTAACCCACGTGGAGAATATCTGGTTGCACTAAACATAGGGATCGGGTACAACAACTCTATGATAACCTCTATAAGTACCACATTCTATTTATAGTATTGCACATTTGAATTGTAGCATGTATTATGTTTTTATTAATGCTTCAGTTATTAGACATATGACATCGCCCTTTGTTCACATTTTTACAGGGACATTTATTCCCATTTATGTGGGCATATGGACATGATTTTCACACTGAGTTTGTTGATGAAGGCCACATCACATAATATTGTGGAGTGGAGGTCGATTTCAACCAATCGAGTTGTGCTAGCCACTATGATGAAAACCTGATAGAGGGGAAGTTAGGTTACATTGGAAATATATAAGAGATCATGTAAGTGGACTTCTCATCATTTCAATATGTTATTTTTTGTTGCAAGTGGTGGGATACCTTCGACCGAAGAAATGTAAAGGAAGATCGCGATAGTGGGATAATATGTATTAACTCTAAAAAACTGTGGGTTGAAAGTAAGGAGCCTTATGTTTTCCCAAAACATTGCAACCAAGTGTTTTTTAACCCAGATGTGTTGGATAGGGATTGGTGGTTCATACTAAGATATGATCCAATATCTAAACATATTTTTGAGAACAACAATGTTACAGTGCCAAGCGAGGAAGATAATCAGGGTGATGGCAACAAAGACCGATCTAATGTAAATGATTTGTTTGGACATTTATACTGTGGATGTGTCATTTTATTATGGATATCTATAATGGAAAATTATGTTTTTCCCCTTCATTTTACAATTATGTTGGATATGAAAAGTTAACAACCATTTACAACCACCATATTGAAAATACATTAAATACAAGTACAAGCATAAGATTTGGTTTTACTATATTTTCATTGTCATATTTATTCTTTATTATAGAAAACTTATGTTGTATTGTATTAAAATATGTTTATGTTAACCTTTGAATTACTAAGAATTAATTGAGATATCACGAAATTGGTGGCATAAAATAGTAAATATTTATTTTAAATTATATTTTATCTAACAAAAAATGAATATATTAAAAAATATTCAAACCTCAAAATTTTTATTGTTTAAGAAAATCAAAATTCAAATAAATATATACTTTGACAGAACTTCTAAGGACAATTCCAACAAAATAACTTCGTTTAACATCTACAATACTTGTGGTGTACTTAGAATTACCAACTTTGATGGCATTTCCAACCTTAACTAGTGAAACTATCATGGCCTTCACCTATTCCACTCCATCCTTTAGTTTTATAATCATGTAAAAATATATTAATAATTATTTTCACATTCTCCTTGAAATAAGTGTCAATATGGGAAAGACATGGAAATTCTAAAAGAGAACTTTTCTAGAGCCTAGTAAGAGTTAAGGAAATTTTTAATGATCTATACTTATCTAAAAGTATAGAACCCTTTGTCGATTTTACTAATTCTTAAATTACTAATTATAAAATGTTGGGTGATATTATTTTTTAATAAAATATTCATAAAGTTTGTATTAGAGTAAAACATTGTGAAACCATTTCATCTAAAGTGTATAGATCAAAATGTATTATTATTCTCTATATTTATTATTTTAAATTTAATTGAATAAATTTCATATATTATAATAGTTGGATAATATAAATTAATAAAATCTTTGGTAAAATTGACTATTAATAAAATATAATCACTGTGATTTTAGCAAACAATTATATTATAACTTTGTCTTGTAATCTTCGAACAATAAAAACTAAAAAATAACATTATTATTACATCATCAACATTATTATTAGTGAACAATTATGTTATAATGTTATTGTTATAATATATGAACAATACATAAATATTCAAATCACAATCATTTCACTCATCATATTTAATTATTTTTGTGTCTAAACATGATTAATCAATAAATTGTATCGTGTCAGAAAACAAACAATTCACCTTGAACAATAGTTAAACATTATAAGGCATTAATGCTTATAACATTTTGCAATCACAATCCAAATTAAACGCTTTCATAAAAGTAAAGTTAAACATTATATGGAATATAAATTTAAATGAGTGATACATATCAAATATAACTAAAAAATAGAGAAATCATTAACAATGTTAGTCATTAGCATACTCATATTACATTTTACAAATCAAACAACAACCACAACATTATTTGAAAAAATAATAAGCATAATTGATATACATATGAATATACATGTCAAACATACATCTCAACAAAATATGCAATAAACATGTCATATCTAGATCTCTAGTCAAATATAAAACAATCAATATAAATGTCAATCACTATCAGTATTAACTAGGTCCACCACTAGAGCCATGTGAATCAACATCTCTACTACCAGAGGTAGAGCCTCTATCAAGAACAACCATCTCATAAATAAATGTTGGAATAAGTGCATTATCAAGTGTTTCTATGTCAATATCATGAAGATGTGCATTAATAGTACCCGATGTGATCATAGTGTCCAAAGCATCAAAATATTGTGATGCATGTGGAGGAAGAGGAGGAAGAGGGGGATCTGTGGACGATGAAACATGTGGACTAATAGAAAGACAATGATCGATGGATGGTGAAACAAGCTGAGGAATAGAGGGAGGAGGAGGATTAGATGTGGATATAGGTTCATAAGCATGTGGAGGGGGGAATATGAGGAGGAGGAGGAGGAGGATCATATGTGTATGGATGATCGGTAGATGATGCATTCAACTCATGTGGAGGAGAATCAAGAGGAGGAGGGGAATGATGTGGTGGGGAAGAGGATGTGGACGGCTATGTTGATGAACTAGATGTAGTGGGATCATGAGCACCAACCCTCAATATATAGATAAGGTTGATGACACCAAAAAAATGATGCATCAAAATTGTGATGTCATGAGGAAAACACATCTATGTATTACAGATCTCCTCTACCCATAATATGTCTCTAGGGGGTATAAGTACCACTTCGTGACTAGTCATGACACGACCTAGCTCATCCTCCACCTCTAGTTGGACTCTCGTATTTGGTTTGTGTGGCATGTGGGGTCTTTGTACTACTAAATCCTGATCCTATCCCTCCATCACCTCATCCTCATGTTGAGGAGGCACATCCCCAACATATGTGCTAATTTATGCAAAACAATAGATAATAATTATAATACAATTGAAACAAATTGTTACAATAAATTACATGTGCATTAAATAAGACATAAAAATATGCAAATAGATTGATTAAAACACAATGATAATATCACCACTCTCATTTGGTGGCTCCTCGACTATAAATCATATGTTTGGACATCCTCTCCAATCTATCCCCATGTACATGTACTCTACAATATCTAGGACATTATTGTCCTCGCTAGACAATAAATCAAATACCACACTTCCCACCAGAGTAATGAGAAACTTGGATTAGCACCTCTTGGGCATCAGCTTCCCCCACATGTGCATATGCACATCAAACATAGGCCTGGGATGAAAGCGGGGTGTTGTTGGACAAGTGGCATGAACCCTCTCAAAAAATAGTGTATACAAATCAAACGTGAATGGGAAGAATCTCGTCCCAGAGAATACAGAGTGATAGCGATCTGATGCATGAAAAAAATGTCTCAAAAAAACATATGCACACCTAATCAATTGGGGCTCCTACAATAAAATATCTATATAAGACAACATAGATAAATTAATGCACTTCCCATAAGAGTTATATCATGATAGTGACAAGAGAATATAACACAAGCACCTTACGTCCTCTCTCAGAAATGCACCTGTCCACAGGTGACCACCACGAACCTAGAACTCCAAAGGTGAAAGAATATCTGAGCTAACATATCTATGCACATATGCTAGTTGGGTCTCTCTTGTAACACTGGTCAATATCATAAGGAAATGGGGTAAATACACCCCCCTCCTAGACAACCTAGTGATGAAATAGGCATCCTCCTCCATGGGATGATACCACATATCGAGACTGACCTTGAACCCCTGTATCACATGATCTGAGCACTGAATCAACTTTTGTAACAATGTAGAGTTCCTTGTAAGGTATGTACCTCTTGATAAAACTTTAGGATTCCAATATCCATCAAACATTCATGTGTATGTTGTGAAATAGGGGGAGGGTAGGCCTCCCTATCTCTCTCCCTGACCTCCCACTCACGCACAAATGTGTATGTTTCTACCTACCACCACCCGTCCTCCTCCTCCTCTGGTTGTCATCTTCTCTTATTCACATAAAAACATTGTTAGGCATATATATAAAGATAAAATAAATTGAAATTATAAACCAAATACATATATAAATCACATGTATTTAAAAAAATCCACGTCTGTTTTTTCAAAAAAATATTTAAAATCAATCAGTGTGCCACTAACAGATCATATGCCCCGTGGTCAGTGCACAATATAAAAAAACAACATCACCAAGGGGTGTGTCCCATAAGAATATCTGCACAGAATCAATGCTTTTAACAACACCAGTTCATCATGTTAAGAAGGATGCACTGCAATGCTAAAATTTATAACACACAAATCCATGATTCCCTTTGTTAAACTGAAAGCACTGGTGTGCCATTCCTACTAGAGGATTGACATGTTGTCTACTAGTCAAATTGTATTTACGACACCAATGAGTTTGTTGGACTAATGGGTGCCACTATGTTAAACTTCATTATCATATCTAAACCAATGTGACATGTTACTATTAATGCATTAGTACCACTGTGATAGTGGAGCATTGTGTTTTGTACCTTTGTTCATTGTGAAGGATAGAGCACCAGGAAAGAGGTGTCCAATGAGATGTCTACTATGACAAATTGGGAACTATATGTCCCAATGCATTTCTGTATACAATACTAGTGTGTTGGGTTACAATGGTCGCACCGATACGTTAAATTTTATAAATCGTTATATTAGTGGTGTCAATAGTTAAGTGAAGTGTATCGATGGATAATGTTAAATGGCATCGGTGCAATTTATTCAATGTGTATATTTGTTTTATAAAGTATGGCATTGGGTTTGGACATTGACGTGCCGGTGCATTATGTTTTGGGTATGCCCTAGTGCAGTTAGTTAAAATTGGTGCAACACTAGGTAAACTTTTCATATAATGTTGAGCCAACAGCATGGTTAATGAAGTGAAATGTTCCAGTGTGATTTTCAGGAGTTTCAAAGGATGCAGCACATTGTAAATGATAGAGCATTAGGAATGAGGCATCCAATGAGATGCCCCGCTATGAAAATTTGGGCAATATATGTCTTGGTGCGTTTCTGTATACAATACCAGTGCTTTGGATTACAATGGTTGTATCGCTACATTACATTTTATAAACCGTTATGTTAGTGGTGTCGTTAGCAGTGAATAGTGTTAAACGACACCGGTGCGATTTATTCGGTACGTGTATGTTTTTTATAAATTATGGTAGTGCATTTGAACATTGAAACGTCGAGGCATTATGTTTCAGATACACCCCAATGAGGTTGGTTAAAAATGGTGCAATACTATGTTAAATTTTAGATATCATTGAGCTAACAATGCAGTTAATGAAGTGAAATGTATGGGTGTTTGTAGAATCCCAATGTGCATTGATTTCAGGGCGTTCTGAAGGACACACTGCTTTGTTTCTAGGAATTCATCACAATGTGCTATAATATGTGTGTGTGTGTGTGTGTGTGTGTGTGTGTGTGTGTGTGTCACACTAACGACGATGATCACTTCTTATTTAACATGGTATGCATTGCTTCAGGGCGAGCCGTCTGTTCAGGCACATCGCATGAAATTGAATTGTCTTTTTGAAAAAATCACAATTTTCAAACTAAATTGTAATTTTGATTGCATGAAAATAAAAATAGGAAGGTAATAAATAATTTATCGGGTCTCTTCTATCCCGATGAGGCATGGTTGCACTGTTGAGATGAAATGAATATTTGTAGTAATTTCAAAAAATTGGAAATGTGTGGAGTCCACCAATGGAGCTATTCAAGTCGGTGTAGAGCATCGAAAACATAGTGTCTTAGAAAGAAAGGTGAGCACCCATGCTTGATTGATAGTTTAGAATCACGAGATGCACTATAACAATGAAAATCGTTTGGGTAATTTTTTTTATTTACCCTACTTCAGTGCAACTTTCGAAAATTAGGCGCATTGGGGCATAATATTCAATGACATAGGTGTGATTTATTCATTTCATATAATTTTATTATAAAGTATGGTAGTGCATTTAAACATTAACACTCCATGGCCTTATGTTTTCGGTATGCCCCGGTGCAATTGATTAAACTTGGTGTATTGTTAGGTTAAATTATATATATATATATATATATATATATATATATATATGAGCTAGCGACATAGTTAAGGAAGTGTAATATGTCGATGCATGTATAAGCCCATTTTGCATCGGTTTCGTGGCGTTCTAAAGGATGCACCACTTTTATTTTTTGGTAATTTATTGTTGAAATTACTAAGACAACTGAGAGGGGGGGGTGAATTAGTTGTTACTGTGCTTAAACAATTTTATGCCTATTGAAATATTATTAATCTTCTCCAAGTGATCATCGAGATTATGCAAGACATGAACAACAAAAGTAATAGACATCAATCACATATATGGTATACAAAGAGACAAAGATTCATGAGGAAACCCATAAAGGGAGAAAACCTCTTCTTCTTAGAATGATAGGTAGTATTTTATGTTTTGCACATCATTAATCTTTGAGCACCAACTCAAAATGAGGCTACAACCTCTTCTTTAACAAGCTGGAACTTGTTGAGAGAACCAAATCTTTGGTTTCTCTAGAACCCACTAGAAGGAAGAACCAAATCCTTGAGTGTTCCAGCACCAACTAGATGGAAGCACCAACTTTCAGTCACATAGGCACCAACCTGTGTAACAGAGAACAATGGTTCTTCCTTGCACCACCCTACCACCCTGGTTTTTCTGGCTACAACCAGATGGAAGCTACAATTCCCTGTGTTCAAGAACCCACTTGAAACTTTGAGAACAACAATCCTCCCTAGCACCACCCTACCACCTTGATTATAAATATTTACTTGAATAAGACCTTACAACAATACAAACATTTCAATGCTTACCATTTATTCTCTGTTCTAAAATTTTGTTCTGCTTCTATCTGTTCATGCTTGGCTCCACTTGTTGTCTGTCTTCATCTTCTCTTCCTCTGTTCTTCACATTCTCTTAGGTTATCGTACAATCTTCTATTTTCACCATTTCTTCTTTGTCAAGTTTATGTTCTTCATCTCTGCATCTTTTCGACTCTGTTTCCGCTATCTTCTTGTCACACAAAATTCAACTTATTTTACTGAGAAACAGTAGCATCTCCCTGTCGCAACATTTTTCTTTTATTCCTTCTCTCATTATCCGTTACACTCTGCATCTGCAAATCTCAAGTCGGGAATCTAAAAAATGCTTTGGAATCATGATTCCAACTCTCAGGAACAATCATTCAACCGCTCAGGAACAATCATTCAACTTCTCAAGAACAATGATTCAATTAGTGTAACTGAATCGTAACTGATAAAGAAATCACACAATGAAAAAACAACCCTTCGATCATATTTTCTTTGATAAACACCGTTCGATTATACACACAGAGGACCTTATGAATTTTCAATGTGTAACCTCCGATGTGGAGCCTAGTAGTGCTAGCTCCTTCCCCTATCTTCCCTTGATGTAACCTTGAGCGATGATATCATGTGACCATGCAAATGTGGGCACGACCAAAGGTGGTTTGAGATCAAAATGTGTTTTGACCTACAATTTACCTTGAGCCTCCATGTGTCCTTTCTCCAAAACCGTGGTTTCAATTGCACCCCCCGCCCCTTAACTTTTTAAAGTTTGTGCACCTTCAATCCTCGTAATGTGACAGGACCGTCGATCTCAGGATCTTGATAGTGCTCATGAATGGATGGTTCAAATCTATCCTCTCAAGTATGCGGATCAAATCTAGCCTTCCAAAATCAACAACTGTGATTTACTTCGTGATTTGGGCTCTGAGAGTTTCAAGTCTCAAACCCTGCTTTTATCTGTACGCCAATCTTTCAGATTCGATGATCTATGAACACCTATCCTTCTCAATCAACAACTCTGCCTCTACTTCAGGAATTTGATCTTTCAACTTGATCAACGGTTCTGTGGACCCTTTCTTGATCAACGATCGAGATCTCCTTCGGGTTTTCAGACTTCTGAAATATCAAGTCTCAAACTTTACTTCCCCTCGAAGTATGCAAATTACTACCATGTGTCCTCTTGTATCGGACGGTTGAGGCTTACTTCGGGTCTTTACCCGGAGTCCATAGGATTACACCACGTCTTTTCTGGATTAGACGACCCAAATTTACTTTGGATGATCTGATGCTTGAGATCTTCTTCGGACAATCTGATGACTGAGATCTACTTTAGATGATCCGATGGTTGAGAATTTATTTTGTCTTTCTGAGTCTCTGGGCTTTGGGAATTTCAAAACTCAAACTGACGCTATGGATCAAATGACCCATATTCACTTCGGACAATCTGACGCTTGAGATATTCTTCGGATGATCTGACGATTGATATCTACTTCGAATGATCCGGTGGTTGAGAATGTATTTCAGATCTCCAAGTCTTCGGGCTTTGGGAATTTCAAAACTCAAATTGACACTCTGGATCAGAAGACCTAGATTCACTTTAGATGACAAGACACTTGATATATTCTTCGGATGATCTGATGACTGAGATCTACTTTGGATGATCCAGCAGTCGAGAATGTATTTCAGCTCTCCGGGCTTTGGGTATTTCAAATCTCAACTAGAAATTATTGAAGTGATTTCTCTGGAGTGTAACCTCCTCATAACTTTAGAACTGGAAGGAATAATGTTCGTTTGATCAAGATATTAGATCAATGGCTTGATCTATCTACGATGTATCTTTGGCTTGGATTAAATCCAACATCTCTCCATCTTTTCTTATCTTATCCTTCGACTTAATTCGATTTGACGACTGACGAAGATTCGGATAATAGAATTCTCAATCGTTTTTGTTTGTCTTATGGAGATGTTGTTCCTGATCACGTTTTTGTACTGCTCTTTCCCTTCTGAGCTTTGATCTCTGCATATTATTCTCTTCTCCTCCTAAGCTTATTATTTTCCTATTTTCCATCAATGAAAATCACACTCTTCCTATAAACATGCCAACAATATCCCCCTTTGGCATTGATGGTAAACCTGAAAGGTTTCACTATTCTGCTTAGACCTCCAACTATAGCATCCAGACCACACCTTTTCTCCCCCTTTGATATCAATGTCAAAGAAAACTGAGAGTGACTTTGGTCTCCCCCTGACCAGAGATATAATAATAATTCTCCCCCTAATTATATATACTATGAGCACTCTCCCCCTGATCAGATAGACCGTTTTCACTTGATAATAGGGTCACGCCCAAATTCTGGCATAGATACTCAAACTGAGCTATTGCAAGTGATTTAGTGAAGATATCAGCTATATTCTCTATGGAAGGAATATAATTCAGCTGAACAACTCTGTTTGTAACCTGCTCTTTGAGAAAGTGATATTTTATTGGTATATTCTTAGTCTTTGCATGCAAAATAGGATTCTTGGAGACACTAATGGCACTGGTGTTATCACAGTAAAGTGGAATTGGATCAGTATAAGTTATCTTCAAATCTACAAGATTTTGTATCATCCATAAGATCTGAGTGTAGCAAGTAGCAACAACAATGTACTCTACCTCTGTAGTTGATAATGAAATAGATCCATGATTCTTACTAAGCCATGCTACTAACGAATCACCTAAGAAGAATGAACCTCCACTGGTGCTCTTTCTCTCATCCAAACAGTTTTCCCAATCAACATTTGAATATGTAGTTAATTGAAAATTTTGATTTCTAGGATACTAGAGACCATAAGTCATTGTACCTTTCAAATATTTGAAGATCCTTTTGAAAACTGCTAAATGACTTTGTTTAGGAGCAGACTGATAACGAACTACCATTCCAACAACTTGCATTATATCAGGATGGGATGCTGTGATATACAAAAAACTTCCTATCGTTGATCTATATGTTCTTTGATCAACATCAGGAGAAATATCATCTTTACTGAGCTTGCAACCATCCACCATAGGTGTGTTCACAAGTGTAGAATATTCCATCTGAAACCTCTTTAACATCTCTTTCAAATACTTTTCTTGAGAGATATATATAACTATAGAACTCTGATTGATTCATAAACCAATAAAATATGACAGTTCTCCTATCATGGACATCTCAAACTCAGTATGCATTTAATTAGAAAACCACTGAACTGAAGGGTCATTATTGCATCCAAAAATAATGTCGTATACATAAACCAAAACAACTAACAAATCATCACCTTCAGACTTAATGTATAGATTACTGTCAACAATACCTTTCTTGAACCCTTTGTCCTATAGAAATTTGTCCAGTCTATAATACCAGGCTCGTGGTGCCTGTTTCAGTCCATATAATGCCTTTTTCAACTTACAGACATAGTCAAGATTATCTGTTAGTCAAAATCCTTCAGGTTGCTCCACATATATATCTTCTTCTAGATATCCATTAATAAATGTTGACTTAACATCCATCTGATATACTTTAAAGTTCTTATGACATGCATAGGTAAGAAACATTATGATGGCTTCCAATCTTTCCACTGGTGCAAAGGTTTCATCAAAATCTTGTCCTTCAACTTGTGCATACCCCTTACAGACCAATCTGGCTTTGTTCCAAACAATTTGTTCTTGTTCATTCATTTTGTTCTTAAACACCCATTTCAAGCCAATTACATTCTTATCTGCAGGTCTAGGAGCAAGCTCCCAAGTATTGTTCTTCTCAATCTGATCCAGTTCGTCATTCATTGATTTTAACCAATTTACATCTTTACTGGCTTCATTAAAGTTCTTGGGTTCCACCATGGATATGAAGGCTATATGTGATTGCTCGATGTCTTTGATTATCCTTCTCATGGTTTGTACACCTTTGTCTTTCTCACAAATTATCTGACTTGCAGGATGATTATTTTGAGTAATTTTGGAGGAAGGATTTGATGCTATTTGCTAATTTGAGTCTGCCCGAGTCTTTGTATCTTCATCTGACTTAGAGTCTTCTTTTTCTAATTCTTGGACCTGTTCATCTTCATCTTCAGTTGTTTCCTTTGTAGCATACTCAATATTTCTCACCTCTCTTACCGGGACTCCTTCATCAACCTTTAAATCAATGCAATCAAATAATTTATACAATCTTTTATTAAAGCATATATACCCTTTACTATTGGTAGCATATCCTAAGAATATGCCTTCATCAGCCATGTCATCATACTTGCTAAGGTTTTCATTATTATTCTTTATGTAGTACTTACTCCGAAATACTTTGAAGTGTTTGATTGAAGCAAGTCTTCCATACCATAGTTCATAATGTGTCTTGTCACTGTGTGGTCTGAGGTGGGATTTGTTAAGAATATGGATTGTTGTGTGTATTTCTTCTACCCAATAGGTTTGACCAATGTTCTTCTCATTCGTCGTTGACTTGGCCATTTGTTGAACTGTTCTGTTTTTCTCTGAACTACTCCATTTTGCCGTGGAGCTCCTGGGATTGTGTATTCTCTCTTGATCCCATGTTTATCACAGAATTCCTTGAAATCACTTGACATAAATTATCCTCCTCTGTCTGATCTTACTGCCTTTAACATGTTGTCTATTTGATTCTCAGTTAAATCTTTAAATATTTTAATTTCTCAAATGCTTCATCTTTTTCTTTGATAAAAGCAACCCAAGTGAGTTTGGAGGAATCATAGTTGATCACCATGAAGTAGTTTTCCTTCCCTGTGCCTTCCTGTCTTGATGGTCCACATAAATCCATATGAACTAATTGGAGTGGTTTCTCTGTTGAAGTAAATCTCTTGGATTTAAACTGTGTCCTGGTTATATTTCCTATTTTGCAGGGTTTACACATAGAATCTTGTGGCTTTGATATTCTTGGAAGATCTTTTACTGCCTCAAGATTTTTGAGCTTGATTAAGTGGTGAAAGTTTAGATGTCCAAGTCTCTTATGCCATAACTAGATTTCATAATGTTTTCTTAGATGAAACTCTTCTCTATCTTCTTTCAGCACATATACATTATTGTCTGTCCTTATGCCTTTAGCCACCACTTGTCCTGAGTTTACAGACTTTATCTTACAATATTTGGAAGTGAACACCACTTCACATCCTCTGTCACACATTTGACTTACACTGAGAAAATTATGTTTCATCCCATATACAAGAAGAACATCCTGGGATTTTCCTTTACCATTACTCAAAATCACCATCCCTTTACTCTTGATTTTACCTAGTTCATCATTTCCAAAGGTCACATTTCTTGTTTTTATTTTACTCATAGACAAAAACTTATCCTTGTCTCCACTCATGTGCTTGGAACATCCACTGTATATATACCAGGGGTCTTTTTGTTATTGAGCTAAAAGTACTAGAAAACATTTTTCACTATCTTTCTTTTTCCATGTGCTGGCATTTCTGGCTAAGGGTTTTATCCTTGGATCTTCTTTGTAATTCTTCAGATGGAAGTTTGCAACTTTGTGGCCGAAGTTATGAAAGTTATAGCATTCAAGATCATTTTTCAATAGGTCAAAGTGATTGGTGCAACTTTGTCTACTCATTGGTTGTTTAGTTCTATGTTACAAAGATTGTTTATTTCTTGATCTCCTTAGTTGCATGTCTCTAAACTTAATTTGACAATTTGCAATATTATGACCAAAATTAGAGAAGTAAAAATAGTAACCATGGAAGAAATTTTGGTACCTGAAGGTTGAACTTGTTCTTGGCATTTGTTGCTCCATATTTTGATATCTTTGTTTTTTATTAGGGATCATCTTGTCTTTATTATCTTTTGGTGGCAGAGTACTCGCATGGTCTGATTGTCTGCTGACTTGGAACTTGATCATATTTACTGAATCTTTGCTTTCTAGCTGTTTGTTGCTTGAACCACTTACATATCCTAAACCAGTCTTCAACAAAGTAGATCTCTATTTGCTTATAATTTCATTTAGTTCTGTTGAGGCTTTAATGCTTGAAGATTTTGGAAATACAATGCTTTAAACTTCTCCATCTATTTTCTGGTTTTTATTACCTCTTCTTCCAAGGCTTCACATCTTGCCTTCTTTTCTGATAATTGTTGTTTCAGAATGTCCTCTACTTTATTTGCCTCTTCTAATTCCACTTTTAGAAGAGAAAAGTCTTCATCATGTTTTTTACTGTCTTTCTCAAACTGTATCAACAATTGTTTTTTCTTTTTCTTCTTAAATCCGAGTCTAGCAATTTCTTCTAGAGCACTGATCAGTTCTCCTTCCAAGTCAACCACAACTTCTTCATCATCAAAATCACTTCCTGTGATTTTATTATCATAATCCTCTTTGTCCATAAGCATAAAGTCATTAAACTTATCCTCAAAATCATAATCACTATCTGTGTCTCCTAAAGAGTCACCATTCTTTAAACATAAAATTTTCTTTTTACCAAATCTCTTGGATTTGTACTTCTCTTCACCTTCAACATTCTATTCCTTCTTCTTGTGTGGACACTTAGAATAAAAGTGACATATCTTTACACAGTTAAAACATTTGAAGGGAAACTTTCCTTGGTATTTTCCTAATCCTTTCTTTAGTCTTCTCACAAATTTTTCTTCAATTTCATCAAGCTCAGAATCCTCATTCTTATCTGCTTTAAATGATGCCTCTCTAGAGGTAGGTTTATCTTTAATAATCCTCATTTCATAAGCAGTTGGAGTCAGGGATGATTTTAAGGATGAAAATTTATTTTAAAATTTAGAAACCTTGACGAATATTACTAATCCTTCATATGCCCACTATAAATGTTTGGTGATATTTTTGTAAAAATATTCAAATTTCTAAGGATTTTATATAGTTTGTATAAATTTTTGGTGATTTTTAAGGTAACATAATTTTATCCTATATAATTTGGGAAAATCATATTTAGAATAGCGAATCTTTTTTTGGGAAAAACCATGGAAAATGAGCCCATGAGAAAAATTTAGCCCTTAAAATCATCCATAGTTAGAGTTCCTAGAATTTGATCAATAGACAAATAAGATCATTCAGTTCTTCCATTGCATAAACTTTTGGATTAAATCTATTTGGTGGAGATATTAAAATCTTCTGAACTAAAAATGCGTCTTCAATCTTCTCACCAAGACCCTTCATGGAATTCACAAGCTCCTCAACTCTTAAGAAATATTTATTAACGGTTTCATCCTCATTCATCTTTAGTTGTTCAAATTTCAATCTATATGTTTGAAGTTTGTCATCTTTTACTTTCTCATTTCCTTCATAACTGCTAGTGAGTTTATCCCACATCTCTTTGGTAGAATCAAGTTGCATTACTTTTACAAATTCATCTTCAGGAAGCCCACTCAAGATAACATTCATTGCCTTTGCATTGAATTTAAATTCTAACTTGTCATCTTTGTAAGCTAGCACAATAGGTTTTGTATATCCAGTCTCTACAACATCCCAGACATCAACACCTAAGGCCATAATGTATGTTCTCATTCTAACCTTCCAAAAAGAAAAAATTGTTCCATCAAACGGAGGAGGATTATTGGTCTAAGTTCCTTCATTGATAGTCATGTTTAAGCTCTAGGATCTACCCTTATATAAAAGGAACCAACTCTGATACCAATTGTTGAAATTACTAAGACAACTAAGAGTGGGGGGTGAATCAGTTGTTACTATGCTTAAACAATTTTATGCCTATTGAAATATTATTAATATTCTCCAAGTGATCATCGAGATTATGAAAGACATGAATAGCAAAAATAATAGACATCAATCACACATATGGTGTACACAGAGACAGATATTCATGAGGAAACCCATAAAGGGAGAAAACCTCTTCTTCTTAGAATGATAGGCAGTCTTTTATGTTTTGTACATCATCAATCTTTGAGCACCAACTCAAAATGAGGCTACAACCTCTTCTTTAACAAGCTGCAACTTGTTGAGAGCACCAACTCTCTTGTTTCTCTAGCACCCACTAGAAGGAAGCACCAACTCCCTGAGTGTTCCAGCACCAACTGGATGGAAGCACCAACTTCCAGTCACAAAGGCACCAACCTGTATAACAGAGAACAATGGTTCTCCCTTGCACCACCCTACCACCTTGGTTTTTCTGGCTGCAACCAGATGGAATCTACAACTCCCCATGTTCAAGAACCCATTTGAAACTCTGAGGACAAAATTCCTCCCTAGCACCACCCTACTACCCTGATTATAAATATTTACTTGAATACGACCTTACAACAATACAAACATTTCAATGCTTACCACTTTTTCTCTATTCTGCAATTCTGTTCTACTTCCGTTTGTTCATGCTTGGCTCCACTTGTTGTCAGACTCCATCTACTCTTCCTCTATTCTTCTCATGCTCTTAGTTCTCGTACAGTCTTTTGTTTTCACCATTTCTTCTCTATCCAGATTATGTTCTTCATCTCTGCATCTTTTCGACTCTGTTTTTGCTATCTTCTTGATCACATATAGTTCAACTTATTTTACCAAGAAAAAAAACATCTCTCTGTCATGACATTTTTATTTTATTCCTTCTCTCATTATCCGTTACACTCCACATCTCCAACGCTCAAGTCGATAATCTCAAAAATGCTCAGGCATCATGATTCCAACGCTTAAGAACAATGATTCAACCACTGAGGAATAATGATTCAACAACTCAAGAACAATGATTCAGTTAGTGTAACTGAATTGTAACTGATCAAGAAATCATGAAGTGAAATAACAACCCTTCGATCAGATTTGTTTGATCATCATCGTTGGATTATACACATAGAGGCCCTTATGACTTTTCAATGTGTAACCTCCAATGTGGAGCCTAATAGTGCTAGATCCTTCCCGTATCTTCTACTCATGTGACCTTGGGAGATGATATCATGTGACCATGCGAATGCGGGCGCGACCAAAGGTGGTTTGAGATCAAACTGCATTTCACCCCACAATTTACTTTGAGCCTCCATGTGTCATTTCTCCAAAACCATGGTTTCAATTGCGACATGCCCTTAAATTTTTAAAGTTCACACACCTTCAATCCCTGGAATGTGATGGGACCGTCGATCTCATGATCTTGACGGTGCTCCTAAACGAACGGTTCAGATATATCCTCTCAAGTCTGTGGATCAGATATATCCTTCCTAAATCAATGGTTGTGATTTACTTCATGATTTGGGCTCTGGGAGTTTCAAATATCAAACCTTGCTTTTCTTCGTACACCAATATTCCGGATTCGATGATATGTGGACACTTGTCCTTCTCAATCGATGGCTCTGCCTCTACTTTTGGAATTTTACCTTTCAACCTAATCAATGGTTCTGTGGCCCCTTTCTCGATCAACGGTCGATATCTCCTTCGAGTCTCTGGACTTCTGAAATCTCAAGTCTCAAACTTTACTTCCCCTCGAAGTATGCAGATTATTTACATGTGTCCTCTTGGATCAAACGATCGAGGCTTACTTTGGGTCTTTACCCGGAGTTCACGGGATTATGCCACATCTTTTCTGGATCAAATGACCCATATTTACTTCAAACGATCTGACACTTGAGATCTTCTTTGGACGATCTGACGACTAAGATGTACTTCGGATGATCCAACGGTTGAGAATTTGTTTTGAATTTTCGGATCTCCAGGTCTTTGGGCTTCGGGGATTTCAAAACTCAAAATGACACTCTGGATCAGATGACTGATATTCACTTCGGAAGATCTGATGCTTGATATCTTCTTCGGATGATTTGATGACTGAGATCTACTTTGGATGATCTGGCGGTCGAGAATGTATTTTGTCTCTTTGGGTCTCCGGGCTTCGGGAATTTCAAAACTCAAAATGATGCTCTTAATCAGATGACCCAGATTCACTTCGGATGATCTGATGCTTGAGATATTCTTCAGATGATCTGACAACTAAGATCTACTTCAGATTATCTAACGGTTGAGAATGTATTTCGACTCTCCGGGCTTCGGGTATTTCAAATATCAACTGGAAATTCTTGAAGTGATTTCTCTGGAGCGTAACCTCCTCATAACTTTAGACCCGAAAAAAATGATGTTCATTTGATCAAGATATTAGATAAACATATCATTCTATCTTCAATGTAGCTTTGCCTTGGATCAAATCCAACAACTCTCCATATTTTCTTATCCTATCCTTCCACTTAATTCGATCTGACAGTTGACGAAGATTCAGATAATCAAATTCTCAATCATTTTGGTTTGTCGTGTGGAGATGTTGATCCTGATCACGTTTCTGTATTGCGCTTTTCCTTTTGAGCTTTGATATCTGCATACTATTCGCTTCTCCTCCCGAGATTATGCTTTTCCTATTTACCATTGTCGTTGTTGTTCTTGACATCAATGACAAGCACACTCTACCTATAAACATGCCAACATTTATTGCGGTGCACTAGCTTGAACAACATCAATGCGAATAAATATGGATGAATCGATGGTGCTCACTATGTATTTAACACAGTAAGCACTGCCTCAGGGCAAGCCAAACCATTCAGGCACTGTTACAAAAATACTGAGGAGGTACACAATTTAAATAACTTATAT